>OY720684.1:45559250-45848449 GCA_963170755.1 Amphimallon solstitiale | reverse complement strand
ATTCTGTATAAATTTATCAAGAGTACAAAAGTATTTAAAACTAGATTTGCAATATTTTTTGTATATACGAAATTTCAAAATTCGGAGCGGAAGTAGCACTTTTACTCTTAGCGAGGAGCACTTTTTTGATAATATCTTGCAAAGTATGCATTCTATAGAGATTTATTAAGAGAATAGAAGTACTTAGAATAGGGTTTTGAATAATTTTTGTAAAGAAAATCCTTAAAATTCTATAATTTGAAACGCTCATACGTATAAGAAAGTCGTGTGGTGGCCACACCTCATTTTTTTATTCTATACTTAGTAGTTGACGAGATATTGGAAAAATCTTATTTTTTCACTGAAGTGAACTATTACTTTCGGTCTAGTGATTTCACTGAAATTCTAATCAAATCTGAAGAGAAGATTATACTCGTAAACATACCAAGAAAGAGACAGTTATGCTTGCAAAAACCACTTTTTCGGGGACGTCAAAACGTGGACATCTTCAAAAATCACCAAGTCGAACATTTTCGTTATCACATTATTTCTTTATGCTACGTACAAAAAAGAAATTAATTAAATTAGTGAAACGATATTTTATGCTCGTCAAATTTATACTTCTACATTCCATAAATCTATAACCCGCATTATTTAATTCTTACAAATATCTAACCTTTAACAAATTTTGAATTTGAATGTAGCACAGAAAAGCTTACTGTTGATTGCAAAGTCTTTCTTAATCAATACCAATCTGCAAGATGATTGAACGAAGAATTTTCCCGTAAATCTATAACATGCATAAATTAATTCTTACAGATTTCCAACCTTTAAACCTTTAAAGAAATCTTGACTGTCATATTCAACAGATGTTGTTTATAAACTAAAAAAATTTACGAATTTTTTTAAGTAGATTTTGCTTCCTACTGGTTTGCCAATTCTTTGAAAATGAAGAAGTGCTTACAAAACGTGAAATTAGATTTTCTTCCTAAGTCAATAGTCACACAGAAATTTGGACATATTTGTGAAGGCACTGAGACATAGATACAACATCAAAAATAACAGTAAGCCCTCGTGCTTGAATTTAAAAATACTGCATTCTTATAGACAAGCCCACAGTTGATATTAGTTATTGTGAGAGTCTTGTGTGTTACTTTATTTATGGTGACGTATGTGTAGTATAAGTGTATACGTACAATGCAATGAAAAACTGGAAGTAAATAAGGAAAAAAAAAACTATTTAAAGTGCTAATACGCAAACGGACTATCGTTAGTTAACTTAAAGACGCCCTACTATTACAGATGTCCGAAAATAAAAATATAAGTAAAATAGCAGAAAGAAAATCACAAAATAATATACAAAGATCGTAAGTAAAAGCTGGTTGCTTCTGAAAACGCTTGGCTCTCACGAAACAAAGAAAATAAAGTAAGAAAAATTCGGAATAGCAATAAAATTGAAATAAACTAGATCGGGGATCTCAAAACTACAGGCGAACACCACAATTTATACTCATTCCATTATTGTAAAATTTACAATTAAGAATCACAATAAACATCATACATAGGTATTTCACATAATGAAATTAAACATTATAATTATAATTAATATTTTATATAGCTGTAACTTTTTACTGACAATTCTTTGCATTTGTGGATCAAGTTTATTAGTGGAAATTATCAGCAGCGACTTAAAATGCTCATCAGTTAACTTGGATCAGTAAATATGTTTTGGAGAATGGTTTTACACATTGACAACTAGTTCCGAAAGCGGAAAAAAAAACTATGAGCAAATTCATGCAACTAAACAAACCAAGTTTAAATATGTTTCTTTAAAAATATCGTTACACTGCAAATCAATCATTTCTATTTGATGTTCTGGGGCAAGAATTACTATATCGGGTGTGAGAAGAATGCTAAAAAATCTTGATTTCATTGGCAATTGTATCAAAATGCGAAAAAACGAGACTCAAAATTTATTTTTAAAGTACCCATTTAATTGCAAAATCTATCGGAAATTGCATCTCAGTTTACTAACTTTGTGTTTGACACGTATTGACACTAAAAAAATTTTCTCGAAAGAACTTCAATATGTGTGTATAAGTCAGATAGAAGCTTGTAATTTTAAGTTAACGTCATTCATATGTTTAGTTAAATTTGTATAAAATGATAACTTCCATAACCAATCATTGTCTTGTAACGCCTTTCATTCAAGAACATTTTGATTATTGTTCGGAGCTCAAAAAATCACGTACAAACTTTTCCGCAGCTAAGCCAGCGCAAAGACAATGATTGAGCGCATGTGATTTGATATAATTAACAGCTGACACGACTGGCTTTAGTCTTTCAGATATACCCAAGCATTTCCCACACTAAGACTCTTGATGAATGATGCAGTGTACGATTAATGATTTTGTAATACTATCTTTTTCTATGGCATTTGATAGGAGAGCAACGACACCTTTTAATTTTCCAAACATGATTTTGCCACCATCAGTAGTGATACACTTTAAGTTTTTCCACTGAAGGTTGTTTTTAACAGCATTTTTAACTCCATTAAAAATTTCTTCTTCAATGGTCGTGTCGCGAATTCGAACGTCAAGCAGTTGTTCATACACTTCATAATTTTTATCCATCCCTTGAATATAAAGTAACATCTGAGCAACATCTGAAACATATGTTGACTCACCCAGGGCCATAGTACAGATTTCTGTTGAGTTAATATATTCTCTGCAATATCATATACATTTCAAATTGCAGTGTTTACTGACGAACTGATGGTTTTAAATGAATTAGCTTTTCCTGAACACATTTCTTCTACTGCTGCAATTATGCAATCCTTGATTAGATCGCTGTCAGTAAATGGTTTCTCATGTTGTCACTATTGAATGAGCCACGCGGAAACTAGAATGAGCTGCTGCTTCTTCAGCATTTTACTCTCTTAAACGATAATTGCTGAGATTTCAACACGTGTTTCAGAATTATTCAGTTTTATACTCTATTATTTGAGGACTGCTTATATTGCTCATATTGCTTTATCATTTAACTCAGTTACGAAATATTAATATCCCAATTGCACTTTAAATGTTCAGTATTCACTATCTATCTTTCGTTACTTTTCCACATTTATATAAATCCACACGAAAGACACGTAACTTCACATCAAACTGATGCACTTATCGCTCCGAAGTCAAAATTTAAAACTGTCCAACTCTCGGTTGTCACCTGTATTTATACCAGGCACCCTCGGTGTCTACAACAGAAGTTCTAGTACGGAGCAGCAGAAGTGGGAAGTCCACCGCCGCGCCCCATACCAAAAATTCGTCACTTGCCGGCTAGAAATGAAAATTTGCTCCTAATTCAAAATTACAGTATATTGTTATGAAGATCTAGTAGATCTTATAGAGTACTCAATGTGGTCCTTAGGCTAAAAAGTATGGAGGTCTCTGATCTAGATACGTCAGATGCCATCTTTAATAGAAACTCTATAAGGGAAACAGTGTTTTCACGCTAAAATATAACTTTGGAAGATATGCTCTTCATAACACTGCCGATTTGATGGAGAGCTATCTTCAAAGGTTATAATTTAAGAGGCGTCAATACCCTCCTGTTGCATTAATAGAGAATGACACTAATCTGAATACATTCATATTTGCTGATACGACGTTTAGGAAAATAATAGGTGTAAATAAATTATTTGGACAGGAGACTGCATTGTGTAAACAGGGCGAGCACCGATAAACTTTTTATGATTTCTTGAAACCTACGCTGTTTTACTAGTACAAGTACAACAAGAAGAATACTTAATAGAAAAAGTTTTTGATTCGGAATCATTCCATTATTTGAGTTAAATTTAAAAAACGTCTTTATTATCCACTATTAAATTACAATTAATACGCACCAATTTCATAAAGAGTTGTAGAGCATGCTGTAAAGATTCAAGATGTGCAATCCTCTATCGCCATCCGAGATATTGTGGTGGACATTTATATGGAATTCCCCATAACAAAATTGGGTAGCGACTCCCCTTAACAAGAAACGATACGTTTAAGGCGGTTTTATTTTTGGAGTTCATACTGAAATTGGCAATTGGATTATTTCAATGGTATTGTGGTTAAGGTTTCTTATTTCTTATTTTTTCGAATAAGTAGATGGGGGCCTATTTGTTATGCACATATGCATATGTGCATATCATGATGTTGGACGTTTAAATGCCGCGCAAACATCTCTATCATTACCTAGCAAATACTTAAATAACCGGAATCAACGGGTTTACGGTTCTCCATGGTACCGTATTAGCTCTCAGAAATTTGTATGTATTTAAAAATTTCCGTTTGGTGAGAACGGAAATTGAACCCGACACGTACCAGTTAAGAAGTGTAATGATACATCTTCGTTTGCTTCTTAAATGCAGTCTTTCCTTTGGCTTCTCCACATAATTCATTTCTTGAACCCAAACCACAAACATCTTTTATTCTAAAATAATTTACTTATGTCAACCACATTTCAAACACAAACAAGCCTTCCTATCTTTCTAGCACTATACTCAATTACCACATCCTCAAACTATTTCATCCACCCTAGCTACAAATACTATATTACAGTTTATTATAATTTAACTATAGATTCCAAAATACCATCTAGTTTGGAGCCATGATTGTTGTGTTATTTATTTTGATTATTACATGCAGTCTTTCTTTTTTTCTTCTCTACATAAATCAGTTTTTTAAGCTAAACCACATACACCTTCCTTTATAATTGCTTATGCCAATATTGTACGTGTTCGTATGACATATTTGAAACTTTATTTCTGACATTTCCATTTCAAATCCATATCTTCTTTATAATATTCTTTAAAACGTTGATCCAAAAGAATCTCCAAATATATGTTATTTTAGATCTTTTTATTTAGAATAATTTCCGAATCATGTTTTTCAAAATCAATGGTTTGCAAAATAACCGCAACCTTTGTTAATTTTCATGTCACCTACAATACTATTCATAACATTACCCAAGCCAGTGCTGAACTAGTAGACCAATTCTACTAAATTTTCCGTGTGAAATTTACCAAGTTCATCCAGCAATTGTATGTAGAATGATGTGATGTTAAATTATTTACTTATATAGACTTGGCGTATTTGTTCAAATTTTGATTACAAAACTTTCAACAACGATTCATGTTGAACTTCTCAACATCCTATAACTTTAAGTCCTTCGAATGCCAAATATAAAGTAGTAAAGACGTCCAAGCTCTCCAAACATCATTCATTAATAACGTTACCATAGAAAAAATGAAGCAACACCTAAGAATCACACAATGTCTTTTTAGTATCTTTTTTTAGGAAATGTCGATGATCGTCATTTAGGAAGTGGCTAACTTTATCTTGCAAACGACGTTTACTGAAGATCTCACCCGTACCCTAAGTGTTATAACACACGAATTGCACTAAATAATTTTAAATTTAATCTCATTAATTTTGCAGTTTCGTTGTTACGCCTTTTACATTTTTAGCATATATAAATTCTCATATATTTCAGTGTTAAAATGATTTGTGGAAATTTAAAGGGTCCAGACTGTATCTATAATTTTACTTTCGTATGTTAGTAAATACAAATCATGGCAAAACTTCAAACTTTTTAAATTTATGAATCACTTAAAATAAAATTTTTCGTTCAGACATTCTCAAGTTTAAAAATTATACTTTATATTTTGGGCCAAGTCATCTGGGACAGGATTCATAAATATATATGTTTACGTCTATCAATATGTTAATGTATTTTTATTTTGGTTTTTGTTTTAGAATTTCTCTTACTCTTTCATGTCCTATGAATCTTAAATTATATCCACTAGATCGTCAAACTTGTTCTCTCAGGATGGCTAGTTGTAAGTATAATTTGTAGTAAATATATTACCTAATCTATGTAATTATATATTTTTGGAACAAGCTTTTATTGTTAGAAATAAGTAGACGCCGATGTTATATATATTCCGCGGAATGTTTTTATTTTTGTCTAAAAATATACCTGTGCAGATTTGTAAAGTTGGCGCTAAGTCGTTTATATTCTGGAATTTATTTTGAGTTCCTTTGATCCAGTTGTAAACAAAAATACCCTTCGCATTAGCATATTTGTCAATAATATATGCAAGATTTTGTATGTAATACTTTTATCAGGCTCTTTGATCTTTCAATTCAATTGACAAAAAAATAGGTCGCCTTGGACCTTTGTAGATAAATATTTTTGTAGTTCATATAAAATACTCACAACATCTAGGTACTTTTATTTTAACTTTTTTGTAAAAGTATAAATTTAGGAAATAGATCTTTTGAAAGTGCTCATAATACGTAGTAATAATCAGATACTGAAATCCCATTTAAGTAACAGGGCGGAACAACAAGTAAAATGCAAATTATTCTTATTATTCGGTATTTCCCACAACAAAACTATTTATAAATTTGATTATGAAGAAGCACTAAATAAGATTCTTTTTTATAAATTCATACTGTCTAAGTCATTCTAAATAAATTAGTATGGGCACTTGACACATATCTACACTCCGAATTTGTAGCCTGCATAGATTTACTTAAACTATACAATTATCTACTAAAACTGTGTATCGTTAAAGTAAATTTTTGTATATACGATAATTATTTCAACTTGAGCTCGAAATACCTTTGTATTATAGATAAATCTGTATAAAATGCGAAATTTGCAAAATATTTGACGAGATATTAGTAAAATTTGATTTTGTTACTGAAGTAAACAACTACTTCCGGTCTACCTATGTTACTAAAAATCTAATCAGATCTCAGGAGGAAGTTTATGCTCGTAAATATAAAATATGGTATTGATAACTTATAGATGTATTCCAAGATGAGTCTTAAATTCTGTATCTTGTAAATAAAAGAAATTTCTGTGAGAAAGTATTACGGTCCGAATTTTTATTTTTTTTTTAATACAAAAACTATCCCAAATCCAAGTCAAAGTACTTTAATTCTCTTAATAAATCTCTATAATATGCATTATTTGAGAAATATTTGCAGAAAACTGCTATTCGATAACAGTAAAAGAGTTACGTCCGGGCGAATTTTCAAATTTTTTGTATACAAAAATTATTCCCAATGTGATCTTAATAAATCTGTATCGAATGCAAAATTTGCCAGATATTTGCAAAAAACTGCCCATAATTTAATGAATTTTTAACTTTTTAATTACTTATCCCATTTCTACAAATTCTAGATGGATGGACCACAGCAGATTTGGTATTCTTATGGAAGGAGGGTGATCCAGTGCAAGTGGTTAAAAACTTACACCTACCACGCTTCACATTAGAGAAATTCCTCACAGACTATTGTAACAGCAAGACAAATACGGGTTAGTTCATTCAAACATTATAGTGCTTCCTGATTGTGCATTGAATAATTATGTGCAGACTCTGTCAATACCCTTCAGATATTTAAGGTATTAAACATTACCTTCATTATTGAAAATTGAATTACTTTGATTTTCACTTAATGAGGGTCCATGATAAATAATAAGCTAAATAAATCCTTCATAGTTTCTTAACATCAAAGTGTTGCCATTGTTTCGAAACGAATCCTTGCGGCCAATCAACGTATGGACGGAAGAAACAGTCGGGGCTTGCCGTGAGGAAAATAGAGAGGTGATAATCTTGAATGGTTATAGGAAGAGGAGCCACCTAAACTTTATGATCGCAAACATAAACATAGCACTAAGTAAAGTAATAAACTTGCTGGGCGTTTTCCTTTGGATAGCACATAAAGCGAAGCACTAAGAAGATCAAAAAGAAGATGGGAGCATTGATAACATTTTACTAAATTTTGGAGGTACCAGCAGCACTTATATGGCATGAAGCTTTCGCGATAGAGAAGTATAGAGACATACTGAATAGCATCCAGAGAAAAATCCTAAGGATAGCCGCCGGAGATAGGCAGGTGTCCTCGGCGGCCATGCAGGTGATTATGGGTATACTCCCTATCTCCTTGGTGGTGGAGGACAGGCAGCGGTTATTCCATGATGAGTCTGTCCAACTGGGGGCGGTTTGGACGAGGGAAACAGAGGTGGCTAAATGGGAATGACGGACAAATCATACGGAATTGTGGTCATAAAGAGCTGAATTACTATTTGACGCAATTGTTGACGGTTCATGGGCCATTCAGAAAGTATAAGTACCTACAAAACGGGAATAACGCCAGATAATCGGTTTGTGCGAGACAATTGATATAGCCGAACATACCATATTAGTGTATGAAGAAAGATAGGACGTATGGAGACGCGAGCAAGAGGAACAATAAGGGACAAAACTAACGGGCGGGAACTTTACAGAGATTATGATCGAAAGCAAGAAAAAAAATTGGGCGCAGGTCAGCAGATTTGTTGGAACGGTGATGAAAAAGTAAAAGTTAGAAAGGGGTGAATACAAACAAGGCTAAGGAAAAATTGGATTTCTGAAAACTTCAGGGATAAATTTGAATTTTTAAATATCTTAATTTCTGGACATATTAACAAGTTTAATTTTAAGTCTTTATTTACAACATGTAAGATTTGGAAATCAAAATTATAAATATAGTTGCTTATGTTTGTAAGCGGCTCTCAGCCATTCTTTTTCATCTAGTCTATCAGTCTGACCAACAAAAGATATAGCGCTTCCACAAATCAATTTATATACTCCTAATTTTTTATTGTTGTGCGTTTTATCTTTATTATTCTGTGTAAGAGAAGCTAATTTACTGTTAGTTTTGCAGGCTGCTTTAAAGTTCTTTTTTTCTGATATTTTAGCAATATCTGTGGAGGTTGTACGTAAGTTTTAAAGGGTGCTGATTTACTACTACTAGTAATCAATGGGTAAACAGTCGATATCGCTTTGCGGAGTAGTTTCTTCTGCAATATCTATCCAAGATTTGATTACGTTATAACCGTTGTCAATCGCTATTTCTTTTATTAAATTTAATTCCTGATCGAAGTGTTCTTTACAAAGTGGATATGTAATGTAATTAATCTATGTGACAGTTCAATAAAATATCTAATTTTTTATTGAACTTGCTTAAATCTAAGAAATTTATATGATTATTAACTTCTACTTCCATGGAAAAATTAATATTATTGTTAATAGAGTTAGTGAAATCTATAGTAACTTTTAAAGTTGTTTTTGAATACCGCCAAAACTCTATAAAAACATCGTCTACATATGTTCATTATTTAATTCAAAATAACTTTGACGCATAAATAAATTGAGTAAATCCAAAACATCTAAAGTAATAATAGGCTTAGTAGGTACTATATTGAACGTTAGAAAATAGGTTTGTGACAGCAAAGAATAATAATTTGATGTTATGGGATAATTGGGTATTTCTGATTTATTCTATTGATTCAAACGATTTTTTTATGCTATACATGCTGTGGAAGTTCGTGTATTTAATAATCACACAACATAAGAGGTCATGGGATCAATAGGGTAGTTTTGTGTATGTAATTTAATCAACGAACAACTTTGATGATCAACAGTAAACTACGTTTCTCGTTATCTATGAAAATTAGATTCATATATTACTACCTAATGGAGTAGTATATTACTACGAAGGGGGCAGAAAATAGGTGAATATACTTAAGCAAAAAGGCCCCGAGTATGAAAAGGAAGTGTACAAGCACGAAATGGTGTGTACAGGTGTTATTTTCATCAGCACATTAAGAAGAGGATTTAACTGCTGAATTGTGCTGTAGTCTCATAACTTGAAAACATTATTTTTATCCTTTAGTCACACTTTAGTTGTTTATGAATTAGCTATGAGAGACCAAATGCAAAACAAAGCTCTTCCAACATGTAACTACAGAGCCGTTCTGTAAATCATGCATGTACATCATAGCATAGTCCGCCGTGACTGGCTTATTGATTCCTTAAAAGTTACAAAGTCACATAAGGATAAGGCAGGAAATGGTTAGAGTCAAATGCGAGACTGCGGAATATACATTGTTTGGTGAACATATTTTTTCCAAGTTATGAGACTATAGCACAATTCAGCAATTAAATCATCTTCTTAATGTGCTGATGAAAATAACACTTGTACACACCTTTTCATACTTGTAGACTTATTTTTCCTACTCGGGGCATGTTCTCCATTATCAAGTACATACCTTTGACATTAATATAGTTGTGCGTGTGACTCCGACTTGAACAGACGTGTTGTGATATTTTGCAATAACAGCAGTAAAATTTCGCTAAATAAACTATTTATGACAGACTATTTAAAAATGAAACACCTACGTAGTGGTAAAAATACAGGAAAAAATCAAAATAATGAAGAACCGGAATCCGATCAGATGATTTTAATAGTTATATCTACTATTAAAAAAGAAATGCATGCGTTATTAGACGAAATAAATTTTGTGAGGTAAGAAGTACTAAATCTAAAAGAAAGTAATATTGACATGGTAAGATTACTTGCAAATAAACAATGTAACTGTCTAATCAATAATAAAGAACAAGAGGAAATATTAAATTTATCTATATCGGACGAGAATCCTAAAACTAACCTTGATTCATCGATAGAGACAGTTATACCTCAAGAAATATACGCTGAGAAAAAGTTATCGTCTGTGAACGTAAAAACTATAAACAAACAAAATAAAAGTGTGAATAAACCCAGCTCTCACACTCTTAAAAAGCAAACGCACTCTACGAGTTTTCAGTACAGACTATTTATTGAAGTATACACAAAAGTACATGTAATGAGTAGAGGGCGCTATTCAAAATTTAAAATTTGACATCATTCTAACACCCCCACTATGTCAAACATTACAAATTTAAGTTAAACCTAACATTCCTAAAAACTTACAATGTTTAACAGAGTTTAAACCTTTCGTTAGTAGATCAGCCGGCATCTCAGTAGTTGATAAATATAAAATTTTTACAAGTTCTTTTGCAACAGCTTCTCTTACAAAGTGATGACGAACATCAATGTGCTTAGATCTTTTGTGATACAATGGATTAACAGTTAATTTCTGAGCACTTTGATTGTCATTGAATAAAATAACAGTATTCAAATTCCCTGTCAATTCAAATAATAAATTCCTTAAATATATGGCTTCTTTGGAAGCTTCAGATAGTGCCATGTACTCTGCTTCGGTACTAGACAAAGCAACCGTTTTTTGCTTAACACTTTCCCAGGAAAGTGTAGAATCAGAAAGCCTAAACACAAAGCCTGTATAAGACCTTCTATCGTGAGTATTACTTGCCCAATCAGCATCTACAAAACCCTCTAATTCTACTTTCCCTTTTTTAAATTCTAAACAATAATTTTTAGTTCCCTGTAAATATTTCAATATTCTCTTAGCACATTTCCAATGACTATCATTATAGCAGTTATTGAATTGGCTTAAGAAACTTACACTAAATGCTATATCTGGCCTAGTTAAAACTGATAAGTACATAAGGCTTCCAATTAATTGTTGATAAGGTTTATTACTAACACATTTATCATTATCATCAAGACTTAAATTAGTTTCTAATGGAGTACTGATTGGTTTACAATTTACCATATTAAACTTTTGTAATAACTGATTTATGTAATTTTCTTGGTCCAAAGTTATAATTCCTTTATCTTTATCTCTATTTATTCGCATTCCAAGACATTGCTTTGCTTCCCCTAAATCTTTAATTTTAAAGTTCAAACTTAATTTATCTTTCAAGAAATTTGTTTCATTTACATTATTTGAAAAAATAAAAAAGTCATCTACATACAGGGCAATTACAGTTATCTTATTGTCTTTATTTTTTATATATAAACAATGTTCTAATTCTGACCTTTGATAACCCAAATCTGATAAAATTGTATCCACTCTATTATACCAAGCTCTGGAGGATTGCTTGAGTCCATAAATTGCCTTTTTCAACTTACAAACCTTATTTTCATTATTTTCAACAATAAAACCCTTAGGTTGCATCATAAAAACATTTTCCTTTAAAATGCCATTTAAAAAGGCTGTTCTTACGTCGAGGTGAGTTATGTTCAAATCTAAGTTAACTGATAATGCAATTAATAGTCTCAATGTTGAGTGCCTGACCACTGGTGAAAAAGTTTCGTCATAATCAATTCCACGCTTCTGTGTAAAACCTTTTGCAACTAATCTTGCTCTGTATCTAACACAATTATCACTTCCGAACTTTCTCTTGAACACCCACTTACACTGCACTATAGTTCCCTTTTCTGGAGTGTCCACTAAATCCCATGCCTCATTCTCTTGAAAGGACTGGATTTCCTCCATCATCGCCTGCTTCGACCTCTCACTATCTGGTCTCGACAGTGCCTCTTCGAAAGTAACTGGATCGCTTTCCAAGTCTATGCAGTCTGTAGTACACATGTAAGTTACATATTCATTGAACAATTTTGTTTCGGTTTTCTTTCTGATTTTCGTGTCACAGGTTCTTCTTGAATGTCCCTCGATTCATCTATACATTCTGTATCGACTTCCAGTTCCTTCTGTTTAACTTCCCCCACTGAATTCACTATGCCTTCATCTTCTTCTTCAGTGTTTAATACAATCTCTGTTTGTTCTGATGCATCTTCTATAATCGTGACGTCTCTACTGGTAATAACAACATCTTTGTCTGGATTGTATAATCGGTAACCTTTAGTATTTTCACTAAATCCCATAAGAATCATTTTTTTTGCTTTCTTATCCCATTTTGTTCTCTTTGCTTTAGGTATCTGCACCATAACTGTGCTGCCAAAAATTCTTACATTATTAATATTTGGTTTCTTACCTGTCCATATTTCAAAAGGGGTTTTGTTTTCCAAGCTTGAAGCAACTGATCTATTTCTTAGATATACTGCAGTATTTGCAGCTTCTGCCCAAAATCTTTTTTTCAGTTTTGCATCAAACATTAAACACTTTGCTCGTTCCACTATCGTACGGTTCATTCTTTCCGATAGTCCATTCTGCTCTGGTGTGTAGGGGTTTGTCTTTTGGTGGATAATTCCATTCCGTCGTAGATACTTCTCAAATTCATCATTACAAAATTCTTTGCCATTGTCCGTTCTTAAAGTTTTTATTTTACAGTCCTTCTGATTCTCAACCATGCCTTTGAATTCCTTGAAAAAACCAAACACTTCATCTTTTGTTTTTAAAAAATATACAAAAACAAATCGACTAAAGTCATCTTCAAAAATCAAAAAATATTTTGAACCACCTATAGATTTAACCTCCATTGGTCCACAAACATCAGCATGTATAATTTCTAATAAATTTGTTGCTCTCGTACCTTTATGTTGGAATGGTAATCTGGTTTGTTTCCCCTGACAACACACAATACAGTTTTTTCTTTCAATGTCTGTCACATTTTTGCATGACATTCCATCTACGATGCCATTTTGCATTTTATTCAAATCATTGAAATTAATATGACCAAGTCTACGATGCCATATATCATTAGATCCTATTGCTGTTGCTGCCAATAAACAATCCTGTGATTTTTCTACATTCAATCTGTAAACGTTTTCTACTAAATCAGCTATGCCTACTAAGACATTTTCCCTATTGAAAATTTTACAACCATTTGTCTCAAATTTCACAGTATTTCCAGTTTTAATTAACTGACTAACCGATAATAAATTTGTTGTCAATTCAGGAACACATAAAACATCCTTAACTATAACATCATACCTTTTATTGTGTACAACAGTGGTAATATTTACATCACCAATACCAGTCACTGGTGTTTTCATTTCATTCGCCAGCATAATTTCTTGTAAATTTGTCTGCACAGAAATATTTTCTATCCATTCTTTATTTACCGTCATATGTACACTAGCTCCAGAATCTATGTACCAGTCGTTTTTGTTGAATTTACCACCCATAAATACTACACTAAAAGCATTTGAAACTTTTCGTTTCGAGCAACTATTCTCAGGTCTATTTGGACATTTATTTTTAAAATGACCAAATTGTTTACACTGATAACATTTGACATTCCTAACAGTTTCTTCTCGATTTGCAGTACTACCAACTTTATTATTAGATTTACTATGCAAGTTTCTTGTTTTACCGATAAAAGCACTACCTGCTTTATCAACATTAACTTCCATATCTAATAATTTTGTTTTAATGCGATCGGTCGTTATGTCAATGCCAGAATGTTCAATTGCCATTATCATAGGTGCAAATTTTTCAGGTAATCCTGCTAAAAGCAATGAGCCAACCCATTCATCGTCTATCTTAAAGCCGGTTCCTCTTAGCTTTTGAGCCGTTTCTACGATCTGGTTTACGTATGACGCCATTGTGTCACAATCTTCGAGGCGCGTAGAAATTAAGGCGCGAAGTAAATTAATTTTTCTGGAAAAACCAGAATCATCGAATAATGACTTTAGCTTTTTCCACAATTCACCTGCATCCTTAGCCTCCTTTATGTGAACGTATAAAGGTGCGTCTATTGTTAAAATTAACTTCGCTTTTGCTTTAGCTACCTTTTCAGCGTCCGTTTCGGTTCCCGTGATGCAGCCATTTAGACCATCCAGTACGAGAAAATGTTCAACAGCAAACGCCCAATCACTGTAATTTTCTCTTCCCCTGAGTTTAGGTACATTCGAAATATAATTCACAGCCATTCTTGTACAACTCGTTATTAACCAGCACTAATTAAAACTACCTGGTTCCGCTGGGCCAATAACCTCTTAAAAAGGCAAACGCACTCTACGAGTTTTCAGTACAGACTATTTATTGAAGTATACACAAAAGTACATGTAATGAGTAGAGGGCGCTATTCAAAATTTAAAATTTGACATCATTCTAACACACACAAATAAGAAAGATGATAAATTTACAGGGGTCAAACATAAAATTATTGGTGTAAACAACGAACCTGTATCTAATAGCTTTGCGGCGGCTAGTCCTAGATTCTGGCTGTATGTGGGAAAATGTAAATCTTACACGACTGAGGAAGATGTGAAGAAATATCTACAAACGAAAATTGCTAACGGAAACGTAACTGTGGAAAAGCTTAAATCGTTAGGTTCTAATTCAGCTTTTTGCGTGGGAATTGAAGGAGAGCGGGAAGAACAGTTTTATGACCCTCAGCTGTGGCCAAGAGGAATAATTGTGAGGCGATATAGGCTTTTTCGAGGCAGTCGAAGGGACTTTAGACAGCTCTAGAGTAAAGAGAATCAAAGATACTCAGCCCCAGCCAACAACTACGCGCAACTATAAATTTGACAAGCATCATAACTCTCAACTACTACAAATAATTCATTTAAATGTACAGAGCTTAATTAGTAAGCTAGATGTAATGGATGTTTTTTTGACGGAACATCGACCACATGTTTTGTGTATTACGGAATCCTGGATGAATTCTGATAGCATTTTAGTAGCAAATCTGGAAGGTTATCATAGAGCAGCACATATGACACGAGTACAGCATTCGCATGGCGGCTGTATTATTTTTGTAAGAGTGGATGTAGTTTATAAAGAAGTGTCATATATACAGAAATATAATGTAGAGCTGCAGTTTGAGTGTTGTGCAATAACTCTGCATATTGGAGAGACAGTAACCTCAGTCATAGTAGTGTATAGACCTCCAAACAGCAATGTGGAAATGTTTATGGAGAGACTCTCCGATATCTTGACTTGCATCTGCACTGCAAGTGATCACGTGATATTATGTGGTGATTTCAAGATAAATGGCCAAATCCATACGAATTCTTCTAAACTACCTCGTGATTTGTTCCAATCTTATGGTTTAACTAATAATAATAATAAACCAACACGAATTTTTACGAATAGAAGTTGGCGTACATCGAAAACGGAGATAGATTACGCTGTGAGTAATTTTCCAGGAAGTGACACTCAAGTGGATATTTTATACCCTACAATATCCATCATACAGTGTCAATGAGAAGTTTGCCGGTACAGGCAACTAACGATGTTGAATACTGCTCTCGTGAGCTGTACTGTACTAATATAGAATATCTAAGATATGCCCTGCTTAGGAATCCTTAGAATATTACGAACACTGGGGATATCGATAGTGCATTCGAACAATTCTTAGAACATTTTTTGTATTATTATGACATAGCGTGCCCACAGAGAAGAATTGTCAAAAAATATAATATAAGGTCACCTGAATGGATAAACTTTAGTATTAGAGAATCAAGTAGGCAGTTAAGAGACCTTCAGGCGATACTAAAGTACACTGACTCTAACGAACACATTATTAACCTCTACAGGAGGCACAAGCGTCAACACAAACAAATTATCAAGGAACAAAAGCTCTTGTTTTATGATAGAAAGATTATGGCAAGTGCAAATAAATGCAAGACAGTGTAGGGAATTGTTAAGGGAGAAAAGGTTAAAACAGTATCAGCCAATCAAATCAAATTTAAAAATGACGATGGAAGCGAGATCGATGACATCGATACTGCGAATCATTTTGGCAAATATTTCTCCCTCGCCACTCAAGCCAAATTAATTAATGAGTTTGGCAGTGATGAGAGTATCACCTGTACAGTGAGTGCGCCACATAGTGAGAGTATGTTTTTCCATCCTGTGAACGAAACCGACATTACAAATACCCTCATTCGTCTGAAGAATCGACGGTCGTGTGGCTTTCATGGAGTACCTGTGACAGTACTGAAAGAAATAGTTGACATTATTAGTGTCCCTTTGGCCAACCTCATAGATATGTCGGTAGAAACAGGGATTTTTCCGGCAGCACTGAAGACTGCGCGAGTGATACCTGTGCCTAAAAAGAACGCCGGAAATCTGCTAGATGATTATCGCCCCATCTCAGTGTTGAGCGCATTCTCCAAGATTTATGAGTCGATCATGTATGAAGGCATCCTTGACTACTTGGAGAAGAACGATATTATTAGTGACTGTCAGCACGGATTTCGTCCAGGAAGATCCACAGAGACGGCGTGCATCGAGTTTGTGGAATATATTAGAAGGAATCAGGATGACAAAAAATGTGTAGTTGGGTTGTTTTTTGACTTCACTGCTGCGTTTGACTCGGTACGGAGCAGCTTTGTTGAGGAAAAATTGAACGCGATTGGCATCAGGGGCAATGTGCTGAGGTTAATTTTGTCATTTTTGGAGCACAGGCATATGGTTGTGGATGTGAATGGTTCAAAATTTGAACTGTATGAGGTGAATCTCGGTGTGGCTCAGGGCTCTATCCTGGGATCCCCAATATTCGTACTTTTCATTAACGACATGAGATCGTATGTAAAGGATGGCCACCTAATCAATTATGCAGACGACACATCCATTGCAGTTGTGGGTGAGAATGACAACGATCTTCAGCTGAAGATAGAAAGTGTAGTGCGCACATTAGAAACATGGTGTAGGCAGAACAGAATAATATTAAATAGTAAAAAGACTGTAATTGTGAAATTTCCTGTTAGGGACAATATCTCTATTAAAATTCCGGGTGAGGCTGAGTGTGCTAACTTTCTGGGAACATGTTTGGATTCGAATATGAATTGGTCCATTCAGGTTCAAAACATAATCTCTAAAATTAATAAAAGTTTTTACGCAATAATGAAATTAAAAAACTGCCTTGATACTAGTGGCCTATTGCATATTTATTATGCAATGGTATACTGTCATCTGTCGTATCAAATTGCAAATTGCAACTGAGATCAACACACTTTTTATAGTGCAAAAAAGAGTGATTATTGTGAGTATTGATTTTTAACTTGAAACATAGAGAAACTTGTTGTGATACTTTTCGCCGATATAGTATATTGACCCTGCCCAGTATATATCTATATAAGTGCGCAATTCTTGCTTACGAGAGACGTCAAACTTTGATTACAAACTCTCGCTATCATGATTATGAGACTCGCAATCGGAGGTGTTTGTGTGTTCCTTTGCATCGAACAGCCGCATATGAGAAGTCTCCTCGGTATTCATGCATTCGGGTGTACGACCGCCTTCCGGAAGATCTGAAAACCCTCAATTCTAAGAAAACCTTTAAGGAGAAACTGAAACAATATCTTGTGAACAAATGCTATTATGATGTAAAGGATTATTTTAATTAATTTGTTTATCTGTTGTGATTTATTGTTATGTAAGTAATGTTTGAATTTGATGACGAAACTTATACCCTAATATTGTGGTCTTATAGTTAATAAATTATTATTATTATTATTATTATTATTATGTAAATAATGTCGTACCATTGAAATGAATAATTTAAATGCAGTAATTAATATAACAAATGCCAAAATGTCCATAGGTTGTTCCTTCGATACTTCTTATTTACAACACAGAAACTGACTGTTAAATTAAAAACAAAATAAAGAACGCCAGCAGGATTTGAACCAACTGTCATAAACTGCATGAGGTTAAAAAAAACTCGAACTTTTGAAAACTCTCTGAACCTTAATGTTTAAATATAATCTGGTCTAGACAAGATTTTTAAAAGCGGAAAAATTTTCTTGATAGAGCTTGAGTCGAAAAATAATTACTGTCTTGACTTCAACCTTCTATTTCAAAAATTGATGATGTCTTATTGCATCAAAGATTATTTTACGCAACTGACGGGCTGAAAAAATTGAATAAAACCGCTTCTAAAAACGGAAAAATTGGTTATTTGTAGGACATGCTATAATATAACTAGGCAAAATTCCAGCCTTCTACTGTAGAAACTGACGATTTGCTCAAAATGGTCAACTTCCTTTTGTGCAAATTTTGCAGTTTTTGGCACTTTTCCAAGCCAAGTTTCGTGAACCCTAATTTGACGCACATCCCAGACTCGCCCCAATGGTAATTTTAAAAAAAGTTCAAGTAAAACTGCCCAGTAGTTCCTGAGAAACATATATGTGTAGACATCCGAGGGTATCAAGCATGATTTAAAGAATTTTTAATTTCTTGTAGGTATCTATTAGTGGGGTTGGAGGTTGGTTGCTTTATATGCTAGATTCAAAAAATTCTAAAATTTTACGAATATAAACTTCCCCTTTTATAGCAATGCCCGTTTTGCCTTTGTCTGCTCTAGTTATATCAGTCTCTGAAATTTTATTTTTGATTGTCCCATTTTGTTATTAACAACCTAAGAAGGATTTATTTAGTATATTATTTACCTTCAGGAACATGGAATTATATAACTATAAAGATTAGCACACATTCAAAATTGCAGAAATAGTGCACAAACAGAAAACATTGCCTAACATTTTTAATAATGTTTTTTTAACAGGTGAATATAGTTGTCTAAAGGTGGATTTGCTTTTCAAGAGGGAATTCAGTTATTATTTGATTCAAATTTACATTCCTTGTTGTATGTTGGTTATTGTTTCCTGGGTGTCCTTTTGGTTAGACCAAGGTGCTGTGCCTGCTAGAGTATCTCTAGGTAATACGATTTATTTTGTCTTCATCTAAAATATACATTAATTTGATTATTTGCCTTTAGGTGTTACTACATTACTAACAATGGCCACTCAAACGTCTGGCATCAATGCATCCCTCCCGCCTGTGAGCTATACAAAAGCAATCGATGTATGGACAGGGGTGTGTTTGACGTTTGTGTTTGGAGCCTTACTGGAGTTTGCTCTGGTTAACTATGCATCAAGATCAGATATGCATCGTGAGAATATGAAGAAACAAAGGAGGCAGTGCGAAATGGAACATGCAGCCTCCGTAGATGCAACATCTGACCTTATGGAAACTGATAGTAATGCTACATTCGCCATGGTAATTTAAATTAATTATTATAACATTTCTATAGATTATTTAAGTATTTTTCTTACTTTCTTAATAGATGATATTTTAATTATATTGCTAACATATAAGCAAATCTATTAATACGTTTGAATTTCATCAAAGCTTTATAGGATACTTTAAAAACAGAACTAATGAGAAAATGTTCATAATGTGCTTCGTCTTTTTTTAATATAATTTACCACTTTTTTTGGGTAGTCTATTGACTGTCAATGGTAAAATTAACATAGTAATAGGAGTATAACTATTTTAATTATAGGCTATTACAGACATTTCTACATATTGAGAAGGATAAATCTAGATATATGTTTTCCTCATGGAGCAAAATGTATTACTATCTCTATGCGTACTATAATAATGTAATATATAGGTATTACTCCAATTACAATATATTATAAATAATAATAGGACTACCAAGTCAAATATATAACGTATAATTAAAGAATAGGAACAGACGAACTAAGATCTCCTAAAGAAAGAGTGGGCAAACAAGAATTTGATGAATATGTCAAAAACACTATACGGTATATGGGCTTCAGTTTCGTTTTTAAAAATGAACCTCCTCGAAGACGGCTGACTACCATCATGAAATGAATTTAATTTAATTAGTTTTGAAGAATGATTTGAACAAGCATTACATGAATTGCAATCATACTAATTTCTACAGACAATTGGAATTGTATTTTTGAGATACTTTTATAAAAAATTTCAAAAATAGTTTACGTGTTACAATCAAACCTGATATTACGATGTAGGTACAGTAAAGGTTCGCTAATCCGGACCTCCATTAATCCGGACTTCCCTGTAATCCGGACAAAATTAAAAATTGTAAGTTTAACATTATGTACCATGTAATGCGGATCGGCCATAGATCCACTACTCCGGATCGCGCGTCGTGTGTTTTCGTTAAGTACAATGAAGTCCCGGTTACATACGACACATAAACAGGGCAATCCCCGAATCAGTTTGAATCAACATGGCCGCGAAAAGAGCGCACAAAACGTTGACCATCGGCGAAAAACAAGAAATATTACAAAAGCTGAATAGTGATGTTAGTGGAAAAGTGTTAGCAGAAAAATATGGTGTCGGAACATCCACAATTTCTGACATTAAAAAGAATAAGGAAAAAATTACTAGGTATGGACTTTTATTCATTAACTGCTAATTCATTCATTATTGTATTTTTGTATTTACACAGTTATATCGCAAGCTGTGTCTCATTACCAACACGTAGAAAAATTATCCGAAAACCAGAATATCCAGAAATGGAAAATGAATTATACAAATGATTTCTGTTGCAGCGAGAAAGACATGCAACCATCTCAGCAAATATTTTATGCGAAAAAGCCGTCCAAATTTATTCTAAATATTATAATGACAATAAATTTATTGCTAACAAAGGATGGATACATAAATTTAAAAAGAGGCATGGCATTCGGCATCTTAAAGTGGTTGGAGAGAAACTATCGAGCGATTCGTCTGCGGTAGAACCTTTTTTACGAAAATTTACTGAAAAAATGAATGAGTTGAACCTACTCCCAAACCAAATATACAATGCAGATGAATCTGCATTGTTTTGGAAATTGCTGCCCGATCGAACATTGGTACACGCCGAAGAAAAAACTGCTCCAGGACGAAAAACTTCAAAAGAAAGGTTGACTTTTCTTGCCTGCTCAAACGGTGATGGTACTCATAAAGTCAAAATGATGGTCATTGGAAAAGCAAAAAATCCCAGAGCATTTAAGAATTGCGGGAGCCTCCCCGTTGAGTACTACTCAACAAAAAATGCTTGGATGACATCTGGACTTTTTGTGAAATGGTTTCATGAGTCTTTCGTTTTGCAAGTGAGAAAATTTCAGGCACACAATAATCTTAATGGAAAAGCTATTTTATTAATTGACAATGCTCCTAGCCACGCATCAGAAACCCAGCTTACAAGTGATGATGACCAAATTGTCACTATGTTCCTACCACCCAATTGCAGCCCACTTATTCAGCCCATGGACCAAAATGCGATATGTTTAACCAAACTGTATTATCGAAAGAGCCTTTTGGTCCATGTTCTGTCTTTGGAAGCAACTGATATTACAAAGACTCTTAAGAGCATTACTTTAAAGGATGCCGTATTTTTGCTTGCTGATGCTTGAGAGAAGCTTTCGCCAGATGTTATAAAAAAATGTTGGAGGAAAATACTTTGTTATCCAGCTAATAAGATCACAACAAATTCAGAAAGTGAATGGGATTCAGATGAGGAAATTCCGCTGCTTACTCTTAAAGAGAGATGGAATTTCGAACGTCAAGAATTTGTTGAACTCGGAAATATGTTACAGCGAATTAACGATGACAATTATCTACCTGAAGAAACTGAAATTGATGAATGGATCGTTGGAGATGAAGAGCGTTTGCCATTAGATAGCGATGATAGCTTCTCTTCCGATGAAGAAGCTTCCGAAGATGAGCTGAGAATTAAGCATGAAGAGGCTATTAAGAGTTTCAGCACCTGCATTCAATGGGCTGAGGAAATAAAGTTGAATTAAACAGTTTAACTAACCTCAGAATGCTGCGACAGCGCGCGATGGAGGCTAAACAAGGCTGTATTCGTCAAACCAAAATTTCTGATTTTTTTCAGTAATATATGTAGTTAACTTTTTACGTATATTTGTATGTTATGTACTCAGATATTTTCTATAAAAGACGTGTCACCATTTATTTTGCTTTTTACTCCAGTTTTAATATTACCTCCACTAATCCGGACGTTCTCATAGTCCGAATCGAGCCAGTTTTAATTGATCCGGATTAGCGAACCTTTACTGTATACACATATCACCTTCATATTTAAGAGAAAATGTCATGAAATATTTATATGCGTGAGTTTAGAGTTCACCAGAAAAGGTTATGTCAAACATCGCATTCATTCCAAATTTTGAGTAGATTTACAAATTATGTTAATTATTGTTAATACATAATTTGTTAAAAAGTCACTCCTGTACAATAATTTTATTAATATAAATTCATTATACTTATTAGAAAAAATTATAAAAGTTAAAATTGTTGACAAATTACTATATTCTCAACTGTTTAAATGTCATATCAAATTGTTTACTACATTTTAATAAGTTATGTGTTTCGCGTTTTGGCGGGATATTTAAATCATTCTTTTTTATTCTGTGACAGGGTATAATATGACGGTTCCTTTGGATGTGGAACCTTAACTTGAAATAATAGTGACGTCAATAGAGAAGTCCCATAACAAAAAGTCATTCTTGCAAACATGATTGTCTGCCTATGTGTAACAACGATACCGGCCAGGCGATTAACGCTATCTATACTAAACCTTATATTTAAGAGTTGATTTAAGTTCTGATTACACTTCCAGTAAAATAGGGAGACCAGAAGTACTATACTACTAAGAGAAAATCAAATTCCTGCCTTATTTCAAAATTTCCAAGTGTATATAAATTTCTCAAAAATGAATTTCCGGGATTGGGGTGATAAACACACCAATTTATTTTGATATATTCATTTTATTCCTTAAAATTAATTGAATGATATAAGATATTGAAGTCCTCCGATACCAAAAAGGTGGTTTTTGCAAATATGTCCCTGTCTCTCTTTCCTTCTTTGTGTGTAACTGCAATAGCGGTAAAACGGCTAAAACTATCAATAAACTTTATATTTACGAGTATAATCTTATTCTAGAGATCTGGTTAGGTATTCAGTGAAATCAATGCCGGAAGTAGCACTTCAGTGAAACAATCAATGAATACAAAAGTACTAGGATGCGAATTTTAGAAAGATGTCATAAAAAAGTTCTTCCAAATTGGTAGCGGAAGTAGGTCTGTTTGTCTTATCGAAATACAATTTTTTGCAAATATCTCACAAATTATGCATTCTATACATATTTATCTAGAGTAGAAAAGTATTAGAGCTCGAATTAGAATAATTTTTGTATATAAAAAATGTCAAAATTCAAATTCAAAAATAGCGAATGTCTCCCAAGCCAAAAATAAAAAGCCATCTCATTTTAAACGTCAAATATAAACATTTGATAATAACAAAACAACGAAGTAAAAATTATAAAAAGGATTTAATAATTATTAGAAATATTTTATTGCTGACAGGTTGATTATAACGTTCCGCAAATGGCTCGTTTTCTAAACTTTCAGGCCCAACCATTAAAACAATATTTTATTATACACCTATGAGGTACGTAAAATTCAAGGATCATTATTTTCGTGTACGGTTTGAAAACAATAATCAGTATGTCTCTTTTGTATTAATTTCACACATCAATGCTAAACACAGAGGATTACTGTCTAGTTTGAATTCGCAAGACAACATATATGCATTAGTTTACTATGAAGACCTAAATTAGACTGTCGCAAAACTAGCTTATTATACTGGTAAAAGTTACGCACACATTTATAGTCTGGATGTTGTTTCATTATATTTCCATAACATTATCTGTATACCAAACCTGCTAATTGGCAAGTTATAAACACGTCAGAAAACTAGTTCGTGTAATAATACCTCCCTACAACAGAGGCGAGGGTAAGAACATGTACCTAAAAATGTACATATGTATAAGCTAAATAACGCATCGTCAAATTTTCATAAGGATTATTTGTCAACATAAGCAGTCCAATCTTTTGCTTTGCATTGATGATTTAATTAGGTAAATTTAATTATAAAAATTTATCCGATTCGAAACCACGATCTCCCTCGCTAGTCAAGTGACTCTCAGTGACTCTGAGTCACTGAGAGTTATTCGCATTCGAATCTATTAAATCATACTGTCAAGTCACAGATATTACATTGCCGACAATCAATCGTCAATTCACTGCACTTTTACATGTCTATAATGACAGAGCTTAATTATCGTCTGTTTTACACTACCATTTAATTTCATAGCCAACTAATTCCGTATTAGAGTGTTCATATCTCTCGCGTAAATAAAGATTTATTAGGCATGTTGTATATACATTATTTATAAGTTATTTTTAAGGACTGTCAAACTAATTAAAAATCCAATATAGCCGCCATAAGAAAAACAAAAGATAGCGCTTAGAACTTGGAAACAAATGAAAATCGGGGGTTACTATTAACACCAAAAAATTTGTCTTAAAAATTTGTTATTACGAAATAATTTTAAAAATTTAGCATTTAACATTCGGTTTTTTTCATAATTTAAGAGATAATTAATGTCTTTATCCCTCAATTTATGACCATATCACTTTTTTCGTTGATTGAACTACTTTCGCCTTTCTGGGACGAGGTTCATCAGGTCGCCGCCATTCCATGGACTCCCTTTTCGATAGAGGATCGTAAAACAGAACTATTGCTTTCATTCAGCAGACACAACAGTTGCGCAACTGTTCAGTGATCATGTGCAGTAAACGAGCGCTCACTCTGAACATGTTCAGGAGCGGTCGCCATTTTTGTGAGCGGAAAAATTCTATGCTCACTTAGTGAGCGTATTCTGTACGCATGCGCCATTGATGCATTCCAAGACCAACCTAATACATAATTTTGAAGAAAGTTACTAGAAAAGTAAGATACAACATATTAAAGGTATTCTGCAGAAATAAATGTATTATAATATTGGAGTTCACTCAGTATTTTATTCGGGGTTGGAAAAACCAACCCTTCCACTAAAAACTACGTCAAACCTTAATGCAGAAAAACAATTTATTATTATTGTTTATTCGGTTTAATCTCTATAATTTTAACATATGGCAGCAATGAAAAGTACCAGATGACAGACGATGACATAAAGGTGAGCGGTCTTGTCCACCGAATACTCAACTGTTGTGAAGTGAACGGTTGGAGCGGGATCGGTTCCCGATCCGCCTGCTGAATGAAAGCATTGTTTCATTCCCTGTGACAATGGACTCCAAAATCGGTTTTTGGTCGTCTCCACAAATATTTAAAAACGACTGCGCAAAGTCGACTCGACGTTCACGTTGGAGAGCAGAAAGAAGTCGCGGTACCCATCTAGCACTAATTTTATTCATACCCAAATGGTCATGTTGTTTCGGAAATGTTTGTTATCACTGCTAATTTCTTCACTTTCAAACGGCGATCTTCTAGCACTAAATGTTCAATAATTGAAATTTGTTGAGGCGTTATCACTTCAATTGGTCGACCCGGCCGATCAGCATCTTTCACGGATTCTTGTCCCAAACGAAAACATTTTGCCCACTTTTACTTTCTTATACGTAGTATAAGGAAGTATTGTGATGACGAAAATTTACGACCTCGAGATTTTTGCAGATGTCAACGTTTTGAAGTCCCCTGACACCAAAAAATGGTTTTTAAAAAAGTCTGTGTGTCTGTGACCACTATAGCGCTCAAACCGCTGTAGATATCTTTTCCAAATGTTGTTTTACGTGTATAATCTCCCTCTTGAGATCTGATTAGTTTTTCAGTAAAATCGGTAGACCGGAAGTAGTAGTTTACTTCAGTGAAAAAATTGAATTTTGCAAATATTTCTTCAATTACTGAGTTTATACAAATTTATAAAGAATTCAAATGTACTCAAAATTAAATTTGAGAAGAATTGTATTAAATTTTTTTTCGAAATTCCTACCGGAAGTAAGTCTTTTACTCTTATCGAAAATCAGTTTTTTGCGAATATCCCGCAAGTTATGCTTTTCAGGCATGTACATTATGAGTATAAAAGTATTTAAAACATAATTTTAAATATCTTTTGTCTAAAAAAAATTTCAAAATTCAGACCGGAAGTAACACTTTTACTCTTACCGAATAGCGAATTTTTGCAAATATGTCGTAAATTATGCATTTTGTATATATTCTGCATTGTATATTTAGTTATCTCTTAATGCAAGACACGTCATACATCGTATATACATATATATAGTATTTAAATAAGTATTATATTAATAACACTATTATTTCTTGGCTTTTATTATATTCGTGTAGGTAAATTCTTGGTATTAGGCCTTTTCAACGAAATGCAATAAATACTAGGTTTTAACTTTTCGACATTTTTTAATATTAATGTCTTCTTCAGAAAAACTGAAATTATAAGTATAAGTTACAATAATGGTTCAAAAATTAATACAAAACAAGATTACTTACTTAAGAATAGGTATAACAGTTAAAATTGTATAAATAAAATGTTTCTCTTAAAATTTTGTCAAAAGACTTGACATAGGTACATCAAAATATAATTATAAATGTCAGCATATGATTTCTAGATTAACAATTTAACATTGCTGACATATTCTAATAATAATGTCATTACAAAAATTTTTACAATGCAAGTATCAAATAAGCACTAAAAGAACTGATTTTTGAAAATATAGAGGGGAAATATTTGTTTATGTAAGTAATGAAAAATAAATTTTTGAAAGTGCATTAATTTCACTTCGGTCATTCACACAAACTGATTCATTTTTCTTAATTTGGATGAGTTCTAATATTGATCGAGATTTATTGTTAGTTTCAATATTTAGAATTTTAGTGTTATCAAAATTGAAATTATGTTTAAATTGTTGACAATGTTTTTTTAAAGCCGTTGAATTTTTGCAATATTTATGACCTTTAATTCTTTCTTCTAAATATTGCATAGATTAATAATTATCCAATAAATTTAATTAAAAATATCATTAAAAAAAGAACTTATAAATTTTACAACCAACAACAAAACAACAATCAAAATTTAAATAATAGTCAAATTAAATATTTATCTATTCCAAAATTATCAGAACAATTAACTAAAATGTTTAGTAAATTTAATATTAAAGTAGCACATACAAATTATAATAGTTTAAAGTTTATCAATACTAATATTAAATCTAAAACTCCTTTTTTAAAGAAAACCCACACTGTTTATAGTATTCCTTGTAATAATTGTAACAAAATTTACATTGGACAATCTATGCAATATTTAGAAGAAAGAATTAAAGGTCATAAATATTGCAAAAATTCAACGGCTTTAAAAAAACATTGTCAACAATTTAAACATAATTTCAATTTTGATAACACTAAAATTCTAAATATTGAAACTAACAATAAATCTCGATCAATATTAGAACTCATCCAAATTAAGAAAAATGAATCAGTTTGTGTGAATGACCGAAGTGAAATTAATGCACTTTCAAAAATTTATTTTTCATTACTTACATAAACAAATATTTCCCCTCTATATTTTCAAAAATCAGTTCTTTTAGTGCTTATTTGATACTTGCATTGTAAAAATTTTTGTAATGACATTATTATTAGAATATGTCAGCAATGTTAAATTGTTAATCTAGAAATCATATGCTGACATTTATAATTATATTTTGATGTACCTATGTCAAGTCTTTTGACAAAATTTTAAGAGAAACATTTTATTTATACAATTTTAACTGTTATACCTATTCTTAAGTAAGTAATCTTGTTTTGTATTAATTTTTGAACCATTATTGTAACTTATACTTATAATTTCAGTTTTTCTGAAGAAGACATTAATATTAAAAAATGTCGAAACGTTAAAACCTAGTATTTATTGCATTTCGTTAAAAAGGCCTAATACCAAGAATTTACCTACACGCATATATATATATATATATATATATATATATATATATATGTGTGCGTTAAATTTAAGTCCAGGCAGACAAACATGAATATTCATAATTATTCATATTTATCAAGAGTACAAAAGTATTTAAAGTTAGATTTGCAATGTTTTTTGTATAAATGAAATTTCAAAATGCGGACCGGAAGTAGCACTTCTACTCTTAGCGAGTAGACTTTTTTCAAATATCTCGCAAAGTATGCATTCTCTAGGGACTTATTAAGAGAATAGAAGTACTTAAAATAGGATTTTGAATATTTTTTGTAAAAAAAATTCAAAAAATTCTATAATTTGAAACGCTCATACGTATAAGATAGTAGTGTGGTGGCCACACCTCATTTTTTTACAGTTGAATACGAAGGAAATGAATCACCGTAAACGCCGTCTAAACGTTGTTTAATGTGATAAGGTGTATGTCCTTCTTCTGTTAAAAATTTAATGACCGCGCGGTACTCAATTTTCGTTACTTCAGATATTTTCGTGCGCTAGTCAACGTTGGTTGGCTAGTTACTAAAAACTGCTAGGCTTCGAACCGTCATATTTATAGTGTATACCTCGCGTATGTGCATGCATGACGTGACGGAGTTTGAACACGTTTGAATCTATATAAGCCTGTTAGGCCGAGAATTTATGGCGCCTACCTCATACTTTATGAGATTATGATAATAGACTGTACACTCATGCGGAGTAGTAGCCGCCCTTCTGAGCTCTCCGATCTTTTTTTTGTAGGGGATCACTCCACATTTCCACCTATTCCCTCTATAAGTTTTTGTGTGATGTTGCCTTTTCTACTATTAGCCTCCATTCTTTTCTGTTCTTTGTTTTCATTCTCCAGTTTGTTCCCATTTTGTTCAAGTCCTCTTTCACTTGTTGTTCCCATCTGATTCTTGGTCTTCCTCTCGTTCTCTTGCCCACTGGTGTCCACTGGGCAATGCTGCGCACTGTTGCTCCTCCTGCTCTGTTGAAGTGTCCATACCATCTTATTCTTTGGGCCTTTATAAATCTAATTATATCTTTTCCTTTCACCAGTCGGTCGATTTCATGGTTCATTAGTATTCGCATTCCTTCTGCTTCCCTCTTTGGACCATACATTGTTCTTATTACTTCCCTTTCGAATGTTCTGAAGATTTCCTCGTCTCTTTTCGTTCGTACCATCGTTTCTGCCGCGTACGTCGCTATTGGTCTTATAGTTGCCCTGTAGATTTTCATTTTTGCATCGAATCCGATGTTTCTATTTTTTAGTAGTTCCTTGTACCCGTAATACGCTTTATTACCTGATTGAATTCTGTGAGTTGTTTCGGCAGTTCTATTGTTGTCTATATTGATTATTGTTCCAAGGTATTTGATAGTGTCTACTCTCTCGAATTCGTAGCTCCCCATCTCTTTGTTCTTCCTTCCGCCGTACGCCGTTCGGTTGCTTACCCTATACTTTGTTTTCTTTTCGTTGATATGTAGACCTCTGTCCGCCGCCGTTTCTACGAGTCTTCTTTCGTGTCTACATACTATGACCAGGTCATCCGCATATGCTATAATTTGTACCAATTTATTTTTAATATTCCCTTCTACCTCTGTTTGTTTAATTAATCCGTCTAAGGCAATATTAAATAGGGTGGTTGAAAGTGCATCCCCCTGCCTAACTCCTTTGTTTATTTCAAAATAGTCTGATGTTCCTTCTTGCGTCATAATCGCTGCTTGTGAGTGTGTCAATGTCGTTTTCACGAGTCTCATGAGTTTTTTTGGTATTTCCATCCCTTCTGCATCCTTCAGTATGACTTCTCTGTTTAGTCAGTCAAACGCTTGCCGAAAATCTATGAATAGCATATGTAGTGTGATGTCATATTCATTGCCCTTTTCCAGTATTTGTTTCAAAATATGAATTGCATCGATTGTAGACCGTCCGCCTCTAAAGCCTTGTTGGTAGTCTCCTATCGCTGTGTTTGCATAGCTTTTCAGACGATCATTAATTAATGTGGTGAAGATTTTGCATGCGGTGTTCAACAACATTATCCCTCTGTAGTTTTTGCAATCCCATTGATCTCCTTTTTTTTAATATTGGCACTAGCAATTCTAATTTCCAATCGTTTGGCATTGTTTCATTCTCCCATACATCGCTTACTAGTTTAAACTTTATGAGATAGCATAAGTTTAATTTAATGTATCTTGAGCATCTACTTATTCATATGAAATTAACAGTTACCTAAAAATATTGTAATGAAACAAGCCCACAGAGAAGCAGACATTCGGCGCGACTGGTAAACATCGTAAAGCAATAAATCATCCATTTTCTATGTACTGCGAAGAGACAGAATGTCTGTCGAATGTTCTACAAACATCGAGAGGAAGATGGAGTTTACGCGAATGCTTCCAGATGTTTCGTATGTGTATATAAAGGCAGTGGAACGGATGGATGAGTAATTCCGGAATAAGAAAGTCCTTAAGTAGTCTCGTGCGGAACAGTAAGATAAATATAAGAAATAAATAAAAAGTTCCTTAAGTGGTAGTCGAAGAGTAGAGATAAATATTAGAGTGTTATATAAATAGAAGTGATATAAATACGGTGCAGTTTTTATTATAGTGCAATAAAGATATAAATATTACAGACATATAAATAGTACTGGTAAATAAATACCTGTGTTAATTTAAATCGTAGTAGTTTAAGTGTGATACATTAGTTTTACATTCTTATATTGTAATTAATTTTAAGTGTATGAATATACAGTCTGTTTTAAATAAATAAATTACACGAGTTGTTTATTGCGAACCCGAAAACGTTACAATTGGTGTCAGAAGTGGGATAAACAATATAAGTGCAAATAAATAAATAAATAAATGGCTACCTAACGTTTGGAAGAACTAAAGGTCTCCGAGTTAAGGGCAGAATTGGAAGAAAGGGACGCAGATACGTCTGGAAAAAAAAACAATTCTCCAGGATCGACTTCGTGACCTTTTAATAAATGAAGGTGAGGATCCCAAGATATATTTGTTTCAAGTACAGGCTGATTGAAGCTTAATTTTGGAGACTCTAAAAAGAATTGCAAATAATTTTGAAGCTTTAAGAGATGAAATTGCAAATAATTCAAAAGCTTTAAAAGATAAAATTGCAAATAATTCAAAAACAGTTCGAAACTGATGTGAAGGCTCTAAGAGATGAAATTGCAAATGGTTCAAAGCAATTTGAGAATACTATGGAGACTCTAAAAGATGAAATGGCAAATAATTCAAAACAACTCGAGACTACTTTGAAGGGAGACATTCAAAGGAATTCATCGAGTGGGAGACGGGAGTTTTCTGAGGCCATCGAAGCCGTAGAACAGAAAGTTGAGAAGCGCGTGTTCGGAATGGGGGACTGCGGTCCCCATGACACCTCAAGCGGAAGCCTGGAGATCTCCCGAACAGCAAAGGCAAAGGCAAAACCTCCCACCTTCGATGGGAAGACGTCATGGATGACGTACCGGAATCAATTCGAAGCCGCTGCAGGAGCAAATGGGTGGACGTCCCCGAAGAAAGCTACTGCTCTGATTGTGTCGTTAAGAGGAGAGGCCAGTGACATTCTGCAGACCTTACGTCCGGAAGAGTGTCAAGACTACCTTAAATTAATTAAGCGTCTTGAGATGAAGGATGGGCATGCACACCTGGAACAGGTAGTCCGACGATTAGTGAATCAGGTGCAACCTAAGAGAAGAACGCTCCGATGCTGGAATTGGAAATGGAAATGGGCCATGTGCATAGTAAATGCGGGAAGGAGCCCAAGAAAACCTTGGCGGAGCAGCGAAAAAACTGAAACGGGTCGATGAGAAGAGGCAATCGTCGACCCAGTATCGCAGAGCCTCAAAATCAATAGCGCGAATTGCATCTCTGCAACACCAAAACGCTGATGCTGTTGCAAGGAGACCACGTCCAGAAGACTGCAGGCATAGCAACCGACTAGAAGAAAAATCGGCGAACACATTCAGAACTACCGTGGTTGACGATCAGTGGCAACCTGACAATTTGCGAATCGATTTAGAAGCTGATGAAGACCTTGGTTCATTGATGGTTTGGAAAGGTACTGGTCGCGGACCGGCTTGTCAAGAAGTAGCTCCTCGTTCATAGGGACTGGAATCCTACTGGGCTCAATGGGACTCTCTGAAGGTGGAGGGTGGCCTACTCAAGCGTGTTGTGGAGAACCCAAATGGAGAAGACTACGTCAGCGGACCCACGCGAAGGTTGGAGGATGCCCACGAGCGAGTACGCCATCACACTCAGGATGCCAGCGACAGGACGAAGAATCGTTACGACGTGCAAGCCGAGAGAGGTGGTTACCGAGAAGGAGACTTTGTTTGGTTATATATGTCCCCAAAGCTCCAACAATACTGGGAGGGACCATGCGAAATACTAGAGCGAATAGATGACGTGGTTTATCGCATAAGACTAACACCCCATAGTGAGGCAGGGGTGGTGCGTTTCAACCAATTGGCCCCATACCATGGACGTGACAGCGGTGAAGTGGCGGATGTGCGACAAATTACCGGAAAACCTAGAGAGCCAACTTATGGGAATCCCTTGTCGATTTACGAGGACGTGCACTCGAACAAAATATAAGGAGGCTGGCAATTCCGAAACTGGGCTGTGGATTAGACCGTTTGGAATGGAGAATCGCAAGAAACATGCTGGAGGCGGTGTTTCGGCATACTGGTATGGAAATGGTCGTGTGCGCCTGTCGGCCCAATCAACCCATTGTGCAGCCTGGGACGGTGGATTGCCATTTCCACAAGACGGCTGGGTGCACCCGTGGGTCCCGGTGTGGATTTCGTCATCCGCCAGCGACAAGAACATGGAATAGTGTGTGCGAAACGCAGTTTTTAAAAAGGGGCAATGTAATGAAACAAGCCCACAGAGAAGCAGACATTCGGCGCGACTGGTAAACATCGTAAAGCAATAAATCATCCATTTTCTATGTACTGCGAAGAGACAGAATGTCTGTCGAATGTACTACAAACATCGAGAGGAAGATGGAGTTTACGCGAATGCTTCCAGATGTTTCATATGTGTATATAAAGGCAGTGGAACGGATGGATGAGTAATTCCGAGAAAGTCCTTAAGTAGTCTCGTGCGGAACAGTAAGATAAATATAAGAAATAAATAAGAAGTTCCTTAAGTGGTAGTCGAAGAGTAGACATAAATATTAGAGTGTTATATAAATAGTACTGGTAAATAAATACCTGTGTTAATTTAAATCGTAGTAGTTTAAGTGTGATACATTAGTTTTACATTTTTATATTGTAATTAATTTTAAGTGTATGAATATAGAGACTGTTTTAAATAAATAAATTGCACGAGTTGTTTATTGCGAACCCGAAAACGTTACAATATGTAATGACATCTAGCAGAATCATAAAAGAAGGAACAATTTGTTGAAAACCAAGCTAGGTCTATCAATTAATCAATTGATTATTGTTTGTATTCTTTAATATTATTCGTAGACACCTTAAGAAGTAGATAACAGTATTATTAATAAGTATTTACCGCTGCCACATCGAGTGTTTGTAAATGTGTTTCAATTTTTGCTGCAAAGAAAAACAAGGAAGTTTAACCAACGCATCTCAACATCAATTCAAAACATATTTTTTATTAATAATTACAAATTAGGAGGTAGTTGTATAGGTATAACAAACATGTCTTTCTGATTTCAGAAACCATTGGTTCGTCATCCAGCAGATCCAATGAGCATCGACAAGATTCGGCAGTGCGAGATCCATATGCAGCCCGCCAGACCAAATTGTTGTAGGTCGTGGCTAGCAAAATTCCCTACCAGATCCAAGCGAATTGATGTTATTTCTAGGATAACTTTTCCTCTAGTGTTTGCCCTTTTTAATATCATATATTGGTCAACTTATCTTTTTAGAGAAGATGGAGAAGAGACATAAAATGTGGTGTAGCTCCAGGAATCTCTAATAACGCAATATATAGCTACAAAATTACATATTTAAAGTTAATGATTCATTCCACATCTCCTTCTTATTTTTAAGTCACTTATAATAAGAGAATTTTATAAAAATGTTAAGTTATAATATCGACATTTTATGTATTTTTATATGTATTTTCTTCAAAACTTACAACTGTTACTGTCCGATGATAATAACAATATCGTTAATAGACTAGTTACAAAAAAGATACAACGCAATACTTACTATATAATAGGTACAGATTTTTGCTCATAAGCGAATCACATTCATTTATTTTTTCTCATTTATTGATTAATGTAGATGTGAAGATCATAAATTTTTCAAGATATAAGAGACAAATGTTAAATAAACATAATTCTAAATGTATAATAAATGTCACTTTAATTTCAAGTTTCTCCCATTTCTTCAAAATAAACTGTTAAAAAAGACAATGAAAAGGTTTCTGTACATATAGTGATGCTTGAAATTAAAAAAAAATTGGGAGATATTGGTAATGGCAAGTCAGTTAACTACAACACCAATAAACAGTTCTACCTATTGCAACTTATTGTTTTGTTAATAAAAATTTTAAAAAAATGCTCCCTTTATTGCAAGGAAAAAAAAACAAAAATACAAAAACACTCGAATAAATCTCAAAAATATTTTTTTTTATTAGATAGCTAATTTGCTCAATTAAAAAAAAATTATAATATTCTCAAAAAAAAAAATTATGTGTATGGTTAGCGCCATTTTGTAAAGTGTGGCATTAAAATATGAGATACGCCATCTATAGGTTTGTTTGTGTTTAATATTACGAACGGTTCTAACACAGTTCTGTTACTGCGCAGAACTGATGCGTCATAGTACACCGTTCGGAACGGTTCCGAACGATTCTGTAACGATTCGATGCCTTTAGCCCGAATCAGTTCTGCAGTTCTAGAACGGTTCCAGAACTGCCAATCACAAACCAAAACACGACGTTTTTTGTTCCAGAACAGTTCCGGAAACCCGAACACTTAATATAATTCTGCCCATGACGTGAACTGTTCTGGAATCGATCTTGGCGAAACAAAAGCAAACCTTATATCTCTTATCGTCCGCTCGCCCCTCAGCATTCCTAATCAATCATATGTGAATGCATTATATTCCACTAAGAAAGTGACTGTGATGACATCCTTCGTAACCGTGAATCATCAAACGCGTTTTTATATACATCTTCATGTTTGTCATATACCTTTTATATTATTTGATTTATGTGTATTGCTTGCTTCTGTCTCATGCTGTATATATGTATAAAGCGACTGGATATATATTCTATATCTTGAAGAATTTATTCAACTATATACCGGGTTATACGTCGCAAAGTAGCAGTACGCCCGAAACGAGTAGGTAGTTCAACGCCTAGGAAATATGAGAGAGGGCGGTACTGCTAATATAATTTGCATTGTACGGTATGTACATACATGTATATATTGACAAACATATATGGAATACACTAGAATAATGTACTAGAAACAAGAAATTTTCAAATGATCGCACCATGAGAGAACTGAAAAAATAGGAAAATCAGAAACAAAATCTTATTGTTAGGGTTTCCTAAGATCATCATCATCTTCACACTTTTCACTACATTTTATAAACATTCTATTGTGATGAGGTGAAGAACTTAGGATTATATGTTGTCAAATCATACATACATTTTTAGAGGGTAGTCTCATGAAATGAAACTAACAGAACAGCATTGTTAATACAAGACACAATAAAGTTGTATGCACCAAAATATGAAAATGAACAAGCAAATCTCTAGTTAATAGTTCCATATAAGAAAAATACAAATCATCTTTAAAGGATATTATAAACTAGTTTTTGTTTGTCTTATGGATACGTAAACTTCTTTCTGCTGTATTCTGATGTTCCATATAATTGTTGAAAATACCTGTCACCTTTATTACTGGAAATTGTTTCTATTATATTATATATTATTATCAGGCGTCTTAAAAAAAAGATAGTTTAATATGTAACAGTATTATTAATAGTGCCAACGACTTGGAGTGAAATACAGGTAATATTTACATAAGTATTAATCACCACCTATTTAGGTGTATTAATTATTCCAGCATAAAAACAATTAAGTTCAAATCACCTCATCATTCAAAACTTGATTTGGGTTGGTTTTGGAACTTTTGTCGATGTTTGATCACTAATTCAAACCATCGAATGGTAATTTTCTATTCTTATATTCCTTTTCCTTGGAAATTTTTGGCTAAATATAGTAATAAATAAAGACCTCGTTGTACATATTTATAATTATTATATGCATTTGAAATGAAGATTATCTTTAAACGTTTTCAATCTTAGTTCTGATATTAGTTTCAAGAAAAAAAAATTAAAGGCAAAAATGATATATAAGTACATATGTATATAAATGTAAATATACCTACCTTACTGCTGGTGTGGCAGAATTAGGGTTTAACAAATTACCAACAAAACGCTATTTTAGGCTTATCACGTTTCGGTCTTGATTAAGATCTTCATCAGTCATTTTTCTCAGTTTTTGGCCAAAACCTTTTTTGACATTGTAAAAATTTTGACATATTATTTTCAATGTTCACTGTAAATAAAAATTAAAAAACATTGAAAATAATCAACATTTTTACAGTGTCAAAAATGGTTTTGCCCAAAAACTGAGCAAATGTCAATTTAATCAAGACCAAAACGTCATAAGCATAAAATAGCGTTTTCTTGGTAATTAATTAAACCCTAATTCTGCCATACTGGCAGTAACGTATATTTACATATATAGGGTATGAAAGCTAAGGCAATCCTAAGTAAAAAAAAGTCCGTTTTATCTTCTTTAGTGAGCCAAAAATGCAGTATGGCAGCATGCAGTTGCCTGTGATATTAATTTAACACTATTTAATTCACCACAAGATCAACAACATACAAAAATGACTGCATATAATAAAAAAGAAATGAACTCCATATATATGCTGCTTCACTCTTTACCCTAGAAGAAATAATCTGATGAATTTAAATCTGAGGACGTCGTGACCAGTGTACTGCCGACCCATCTATCTTGTAGATGTATAATATACTAAACTAGTCACTTATCTTGTCTTCCTTAATACAGTGTACCAATATGCTGAAACGACATATCATCCTATGATAGTAAGTGGTACGTCATAATTACGTTCGAAAAAGTAGTGTCTAAGAAAGGTCTATAGATCTATGCATTTAAACCGTTGTGTATTATTTGTTCTGGCCATAAAGTGCTAAAAATACCACTCTAAACATGAATACTAAAGTACCTACTAGCCAAAACGATGGAGTCACTATTTTGCACATATTGATAAGGAAGCCAACGATAAAGTATGCTAACTATTTTAGTTCATCTCCACTCTACAAAGTTTGATTTTTTTATGTAGTGCAGGGCTCTCAAGCCTATCGAACGTCGGAGCCATCTAGTGTAATCATTGTGTATATAAAAATGTTATACAGGTTTGTTGTTTCAGTCAGATTTCGCTGATTGCTCCCTCCTACTCCTCGTAAGCATACACCCCCCTCAGCTTCATAGTTGAAGGACATGCGTATTTCTGAGGAGTGGAACTTTCGACCACTTCTGTTCTCCACCAGTTAGGGGAAACAGATACATCTCCTCAGCTGATCTCTGTGTGGAGGAAATGTTGACCACTCCTAACCCCCCCCCCCCCACAATTAGCGGTAATACTTTCGCTTCTGTTATTTTTTACTGATGGGGAGAAAGAATATTTCCTGCTAGTGATGGCAAGATGGAGAAAACGAGAACATTTTCAATGAGACTAGATAGACTCGCGTTTTGTCGGCTCTCGGAAAAACCGGTAGGCAAAACAGTGTTGCCCGAGACCCGACAAAACACTAGTCTGCCTAGTCGCGTTGAAGATGTACTCCTTGCCCCTATCGTACCCTTCACTATTTTCTCCCATCTGACACTGCCGTATCTCCTACTTCACTGATCTAGTAGAACATAAGGTGTGGTAATTCTAATAGGGAAACCTGTTAATTTCCCCTACTTCCCACCCGTAGGTAGTACTAATGAAACATTTCTAGATTTAGTATATGCCACCTGTTATTCGAAATTCACACTTTTTTTAATCAGTGATATAATAAATCATGACATAATCTATAAAACTATAATTGTCTCTGTGTTTGTTTGAGCACCACGCAAAAACTACTGGACCGATTTTGATGAACCACAACCAAGTGCAACCAATAATAGGTGAATTCCCATACGCGGTTAACGGCTAGTAAAGCAATAGACTTTTCATACAAATCATACCTACGCACTAAAAAATTAGGTATATAATTGATTGATGACCTAATTTGTTATATCGTACATTAACGTTTTTAAGTCGAATATGCCCAGACGAATTTTGAATTTAATAGGAAGCTTGTTTAAAAAGAAAAAATTCCAATAATAAAGGTGATCATTTGAGGTGATGAACTAGGACCTCTTGTACAGATAAAGAACTTTTATATATAAAAATTATTTTGTAAATATTAAGAAGAAAGATGCACATACACAACATACCTACTAAAAATACTATGCGTGAAATACATACAAATACTTATTATTTATTTTAGATGAAATGTTGACAGTTTTAAATTGTTAATTTTAAAATTAAGTGTTTTTATAATTGACTGAGTGATTGAGTTGCTGATTGACTTAGAACAATTCAACTTGTAATTTGTGTAACAATATTATGAGATTCTAGAATAGTGTGAAAAAGAAATAAATGTGTTTTAATTAAAAAATGCTATTGTTTACTTTAGAATTAATTTCCTGAATAGTAAGCGACAAAATACTATTATTATACCAGATGTAGTTTTTTCATTTAGAAATAGAATATTCTTTATTTGCCACTGGCTGTCTTGTAGAATACATGCATAGAGAGAAAACAAGTATTCAGTTAACCAATAATATAATTAGTGATGGTTTTAAACTGTTCAGTGATCGGATTCAGATAATGTACGCTCACTCTGAACATGTTGTGGGGCGGTCGCCATTTTTGCGAGCGGAAAAATTCTATGCTCACTTAGTGTTCTATCCGCATGCGCCATTAACGCATTCCAACACCAACACTATTTTGAAAAAAGTTACTAGAAAAGTAAGATAAGCAATATTTAAATGTATAATATTGGAATTACCCGAGTATTTTAATCAGGGTTGGAAAAACCGGCCCTTAGACTAAAAACTACGCCGAAACTGAATGTGGAAAAACAATTTATTATTGTTGCCTATTCGGTTTAATCTGTATAATTCTAACATATGGCAGCAGTGAAAAGTACCAAATGAAAGGTGATCACATAAAGGTGAACGGTCCTGTCCAGCGAACACTCAACTGTTGTCAAGTGAACGGTTGAGGCGGGAACGGTTCCTGATCCGTCTGCTGAATACGGCCATTGGTATTTCATCAAGTATGATGCCATACATTACATACAAGCCGATTTGATGCAATGTACGGAAATTAGTTTACGGTTAATTAGTAAGATATGCAACAATACTTGCTTCTAAGTCAAGCCATTAGTTTTGAATTTAGAGGAGGTTCTCTAAAATATATGGAATATATTTGTCCCGTTTAATATGAATATGGCTTATTATTATAGACCGGATGTACGGGGCCGATATTACAACGGACAAAAGAAATAATGTATAACATCACCCAGTTACTGAATAGCACTATTCATATGGTGAACTTGCAACATGTGTTATTGTCCCGAAAACGGCCAGCAAAAAAAGACGATTTTACTCTTAAATTTCTTTCTTCATGGGCGTGGGTATAAGCGTGAGGAGTTTTTAAAATGAATTCTATTTACCTTATATTTCGTAAGATAAATAAAGTACGGGGAGTTAGTTTCGTTTTTTCAATGTTTTGGCTGTTAATTACATACTTATTCATACTTACATTAGTGTCGCTTTTTCATTGTTTTGACTGTTAATTTCATACTTTGTAATTTTGTAATAGTTCCTGTTTAATACCGTTTGACTGAATCTACTTCTGCCCATTATCTGGTGGTAAATGTGCACTGGACTTCGTTAAATTTCAATAACATACGCACACATCTTATCATTTATTTAGATCTGGAACATTGCTTATGTTACTTTTTCAGATATTATATGGAAGAACGTCGAGAATGACATCGTGAAACAATGGCGAATTGGATTAATGGTCATACTGATTGTATGTCCTCCATTGTCGGTGATTCCGAAATTTATTGCAGTCTGCAAAATATCGTTACAGAATGCCAAAAATTGGCACATACGTCACTTAGCATCGCTAAAACATACACAGAAATGCCGCTGGAAGCTGACAATTTTTACGAAGAACTCTGTGAAACTTTTATGGCGGCTAATATCCTATTAAATAAACTTGACAATTACATTTTGAAAACATTGCTCCAAAAATATACTGGTCGAAATGTTCCTGATGAATCCACCTTACGCAAATATCATGTTTCTAAGTGCTTCCCGAATGCATTAGATGACATCTTTCAACTCAGTACCAGTGGCGGCTGCTGCAGGGAGGGCAACGGGGCACTGCCCCCCCCCCCCCCGTGACAATTTTCCCCGTGACACATTTCTTTTAACAGATAGATTAATTATAAATACCTAATTTGTATGTAATTTTTCTGATTTGTTTGATAACAAATAATATGTTTTCGGAAGTAACAGTCCGTATTTTCAGCGCGTTTAAAAATCGCAGTCTGACGAAGGCTCCGGGGCACCTCGCGCGATTGGCGCGTCTGTATTAGAAATCGAGCGATGAAACTGGCGCGGGTAGCGCGCGTATATATGTAGGCGGCGGGGCACTACTCTATGTAATATACAGCGGTGAGTGAAATTTTTATCGGTGCAAATGCAACTGTGAATTGCGTTAGTAACATTAAGACAGAATTAAAAAAATCTAGGTCTTCCTAGACCAGATTTATTGATTAAACTAGAATATCACAATTTGAAAACTAATAAAACCGTGACGAGAAAATTCAACATTGTAGAGTTACAGTTTATCAGACTGGCTGTGTGGGTGTAATATGCAAAATGCTTTTTTCTATTCCGGTGCTATAAAGTTCACTTTACGACACCCGTTTTGGTTGCATAAAGTATTACTTTATCGCACGCTAATTTTATTTTTTTGAAGTTGGTAACAAAAAAAAAATGGAACCAAATCGTATTTAAATGTCAAAATATAAGCCTTTAAAGTAACAAAAATGTGCAATAAAGTTGTACAAAGAATAAAAAGCACACATGCTAACATTTCACTTACTAATTAGCAATATAAATTGTTAAGCAGAGTTGGATGATAAGTTTTCGGATGCTACTATTGACATTTACTTACCATGTTGAATAGTACAACTGTTATAAAAGTTTGTTTTGATAAATATGTAGAGAGTTTGTGGACGAAAGATTTTGTAAATTGTCTTCTGCTATTTTGCGAATCTCTGGGGGCGTACAGTTATTTATTTCGTCCTTTTTGTTGATAATTTGAAATAATTTATTGTATAAATCAGTCTGAATTTTAAACACAATTACATACAGCACCACCGATATTCAAATATTTAGAACGTTCTACTTAAAAATCAGAGTAACCAACTTCAAAAAAGCAAAATTTCTAAAATATTCGAACAAAACATGTCTCTTATTTTAAGCTTTTTTGAACTTTTAATAACCGAAATAGAAAAAATAGTATAAAATACACGTTTCATAAGACATTTTGCGCACTTGTTCTTTAGAAAACTCGCCTAGCGGCTCGTTTTCTAAACTTGAACGCGTGCGCAAAAATCGTGTCTTATGAAACTTGTATTTTAATATACTATTTTCTATTTCGGTGCTATAAAGTTCACTTTACGACATCCGTTTTGGTTGCAAAAGTATTTCTTTATCGCACGCTAATTTTGTTGTTTTGAAGTTGGTAACAAAAAAAAAATGGAACTAAATTATATTTAAATGTCAAAATATAAGCCTTTAAAGTAACAAACAAAGTTGTACAAAGAATAAAAAGCACACATGCTAACATTTTATTTACTAATTAACAATATAAATTGTTAAGCAGAGTTGGATGATAAGTTTTCTGGTGCTACTATTGTAATTTACTTCCAAGGTTGAATAGTACAACTGTTATAAAAGTTTGTTTTTGATAATATGTCGAGACTATGTTGGCGAAAGATTTTGTAAATTGTCTTCTGCTATTTTGTGAATCTCTGGGGGCGTGCAATTATTTATTTCCTTTTTGTTGATAATTTGAAATAATTTATTGCATAAATCAGTCTTAATTTTAATGATAATTACATATAACACCGCCTATATTCAAATATTTAAAATGTTCACGAAGTTGGCCGAAGACAAGGCAAAGCCTTCATCGACATTCCGAAGACGTCTGAACACAAACGAAGTTTGCCGAAGCCAGGGCAAAGCCTTCATTGACATTTCGAAGACGTCCGAACCCATACGAAGTTAGCCGAAGTCAAAGCAAAGCCACTACTGACATTCCGAAGACGTCCGAACACAAACGAAGTTGGCCGAAGCCAAGGCAAGGCCTTCACCGACATTGCGAAGACGTCCGAACCCATATGAAGTTGGCCGAAGTCAAAGCAAGGCCACCACTGACATTCCGAAGACGGCTGAACACGTATGAAGTTACAGTTTTCATAGACGTTTTAATCATAATTACATAAACACCGCATATATTCAAATATTTAAAATGTTCGAACGAAACATGTCTCTCATTTTAAGCTTTTTTGAACTTTTAATAACCAAAATAGAAAAAATCAAGTGAATGGTGTTTTTCTACTTTGAAGAGAATAAAAACATTTTCTAGAAATACCATGCGGGAAAGCAGACTATGTGTGTTAGCAATGTGTTCCATTGAAAAACAATTACTGACATCAACACCAGCCTTCAATGAATGAGTTATTCATCATTTTGCTGATCGTAAGGAACGGCGGATGGATTTTATTTTCAAACAAGTTAATTAAATAGCAGAGTTTATTTTTGGTCTGTACTTAATTTTTGATATTAAACAGTCAGACCCCCGGTGCCCTCCCGTCCCAAAAAATCACGGGTCGCCACTGATCAGTACCTATGGATAGGTGCCGACGAAACTGTCGATATATTATGACGCTGTCTGATAAATGTTGTAGTTGGTGCATTACATCCAACTATTCCATATAACGCATATGTAATGTAGCATCTAAAGCAGAGCTGAGTAAGGATTACAGGTATAATTAATTGCGATTGGAATACGATTGCAGTAATCGTAAGTTCAAATTACAATTACAGTACTCGTAATCGAAATGTCTTCGATGAACGATTACAATGATCTAATGATAGATATTTTGTAAATAACGATTTTCTGAATAATCGTAATCGAACTTGTTCAAAAAAATGTCGGAGAGCTAAACGCGACTCAATGAAACTGGTGCATTACATCCAACTATTCCATATAACGCATATGTAATGTAGCATCTAAAGCAGAGCTGAGTAAGGATTACAGGTATAATTAATTGCGATTGGAATACGATTGCAGTAATCGTAAGTTCAAATTACAATTACAGTACTCGTAATCGAAATGTCTTCGATGAACGATTACAATGATCTAATGATAGATATTTTGTAAATAACGATTTTCTGAATAATCGTAATCGAAGTTGTTCAAAAAAATGTCGGAGAACTAAACGCGACTCAATGAAACTGGTGCATTACATCCAACTATTCCATATAACGCATATGTAATGTAGCATCTAAAGCAGAGCTGAGTAAGGATTACAGGTATAATTAATTGCGGTTGGAATACGATTGCAGTAATCGTAAGTTCAAATTACAATTACAGTACTCGTAATCGAAATGTCTTCGATGAACGATTACAATGATCTAATGATAGATATTTTGTAAATAACGATTTTCTGAATAATCGTAATCGAAGTTGTTCAAAAAAATGTCGGAGAGCTAAACGCGACTCAATGAAACTGGTGCATTACATCCAACTATTTCATATAACGCATATGTAATGTAGCATCTAAAGCAGAGCTAAGTAAGGATTACAGGTATAATTAATTGCGGTTGGAATACGATTGCAGTAATCGTAAGTTCAAATTACAATTACAGTACACGTAATCGAAATGTCTTTGATGAACGATTACAATGATCTAATGATAGATATTTTGTAAATAACGATTTTCTGAATAATCGTAATCGAAGTTGTTCAAAAAAATGTCGGAGAGCTAAACGCGACTCAATGAAACTGGTAGGCGGTATCTATATGAAGGCAATAATTCGTCACGTGAGTTCCACAGGGTTCTAAGTACATTCTGAAAAGTTTTACAGTAGAGCAATTTTTATGGTTTGACTTAATGTCAAATTTGATACGGTGTATACTGCTACGATTTTTGACTGGAGCGGATAAATATATTCTATTATGGAAAGGTTTAGTGTAAGAAACCTATCAATTTTGAAAACCGAAACAAGTTTACGAAGGCCATTTAAAAATTCTACACGTGTACTTACTTAGAACCATGTGGTATTGTAAGACTATGAAATTGTTATTGTAATTAAAATTTCAATAAAGTAGTATTGTTTTTATGAATTCTACTGAAATACAGAAAAACGACAGAAATAAACAAGAATCCTTAGAAGTAAAAATTATAGTATTCTTTTATTTTTTAACATTTTCATATGAAAACTGGAAACTGATTTATTTGTTTATTGATTTTGTCTTCCGTTCCGCGATATTCACATAGCAATGATGTCATGTTATGCCTTTCCTCTTCGGGCATCCATTTATAAGAAAACTCAATGTGTTGTAACTTGTCATTAGGCTGACATTTTGAAAAATAGAAGCTTTAGAAATCCTAGGTAAAATGTTTATACAAGTAAACTCATCATTCTAGTTCTGTTTGACAAAGACTGAAAAGGGCTTGCTCTGCTCGAATTGCAACTGCCGTACTTTGTGTACGTAACTTTTTTTATAATTCAAGTTTTTTGCTAACGTATGGTAATCAAAGAAAGAGTTACTTTTCATTTGTATCACTTGGAAACGTTTCTTGCGATCAATTTTTGGTAGTAGGCGCACTAGGCCCAAAGGAGACCATATTTCGGCAACTCTTAATTGTTTCTCGAATCTTGAATGAATATTATCGACTTCTTGAATACAAGAACGTCCGGCAACAGAGTACTCCATGGTTACACTGTCTATGTTAAGATTCAAATGAAGAAATGTAGCAACGGCACAGGATATTATAAAGGTTCTGAGGGACGCAACTGTCGCTCCGTGTAATTATATTTTTTACATTTGGATGTAAAAGACAGACTTTATTAAGAATTGCCATGAAGAGCGTTTGCAATATCATTGCCTGATCTACCGCACAATGTTTCAGGCCATATTACACATATTTTCTCTTTTCCTAAAGATTCATGACCTGTGAGATTGTAAACATTCAATTTTTTCTTGTAAAATAGTGTACCTATTTCACAGCTGGGCAAATTTATTACATTTTGTAAATCGAAACATACTACAACAATGTTTGGGTCTCCTATTATTTTATCATTTTGTCTTTCTTTTCTCATATTATTCTTCAATTCAGTATGAACATCAAATTCGATTTTAATTTGTTCAGTAACATATTGTTTATTTCTAATTGCCTGTACTTTTCGCATACGTCACATAAATCTTTTTTTGGTTTTAGGAAGTGAATATTATATTCATAATTGAAAAGATGCCGATATAGATGAGTTTTAACAGGTCTGACCTCTTGATTCTCCCAAACTTCCGTGTAGAGTTCTTTTGAGTGATTTTCTTCAGTCTCTGTAACTTTGTGAAAGATATTCGGATCCAGAGCTTGCATAATCGGACCAATTTTCCAAATCGGACATATTTAGAACAAAAGCAAAATTCAACGATGCAGATTGCTTCTTTGTACCTACCGTGTAGAAATCTCATTTTTGAGCAAAAGTGTAGTTAGAACCCTGTGGAACTCACGTGACGAATTATCCGAATAAAAATAAGAAAGAGCAAGAAAACAAAGTTTTTAAAATAAACCAGAAATTCAAAAGAGAAAAAAACATTCCAACCAGGGCAGTAATCCTTCCCAACGATTACAGTAAACCTTATATAAAAAAAAACGAGATTACAATTAATTCAATCGTTCATCGAACGAACTTAGATTACGATTACAGTAATCATAATTAAAATTTGTTCAAAATTGCGATTGCTTCAATCGTAATCTAAGATCGTTCGATGAACGATTACGTTAATTGTAATCACATTTTTTTATATAAAGATTACTGCAATCGTAATCATGTGGTAATCGTAATCCTTATCGCCCAGCTCTGATCTAAAGTTATAAATACATTTGATGCGAAACAGTTGCTAAAACCATTGACGAGAATTTGCACAAAATGCTTTATATTTGGACGACAGCTACAGGGAAAAAATACTTTTAATTGTTAGTGACAGCGGCGCGTATAGATTAAAAACAGGCAGACTGTTAAAGGAAACTAATCCTTATATGCTGCAAATTACTTGTGGAGCACATGCTCTCCACAGAATCTGTGAATACATATATCAGAGACACCTATCCGGAAGTTGATAGACTTGTATCCGCTTTTAAAAAAGTTTTCTGAAAAGCACCATCGAAAGTAGCTCTTTACAGAGACAAACTTCCATCTATGTCACTCCCTCCCTTGATAGTAGTAACTAGATGGAGAACATGGTTGGAAGCTACTAATTTTTATGCAGAGAATTTCGATAGTTTACAAAATTTCGTTACATGTTTAAATGACGATGCATAAAGTATTTCTGAGTGCAATTGGAACTATCACAAATCCCAAATTTAAAAAATCAGTTGTTATTTCTTCAGGAACACTTTGAAAATTTTCCAAATTTGCCACATTAGATGTGGCAATTAATAATTTCAAAAGTATTCCAAGTGACTTCGGATGTGGCCTTCGGCAAGAATTAGACGCAGTTTTTAATAAAAATCCAGATTTAATAACGTTGCGGCAATTGTGTATGGGGAAAATGACACAAAATCTAACTGCTAAATACGCTGAAATAAAAGAATATTTCCAGTACGCACTTATAACCAGTTGCGATGTAGAAAGGACGTTTTCTATCTACAAGGATGTACTTCATTCAAAGAGAACAAACCATAAGGTATTTTGTATTTTATAGATCACCACCCACTTGTTATCCAATTATACAGGGTGAGTCAACTACGCGGGTAAGGCCGATTGTGCCTTTACGAGTAAAGATATTTCGAAGCGGTTTTTTTCTTGTGGTAGCTGTTCATTAGGGGCACATTTTAAAAATATTTTGTATTATACAGAGTGTTCCATAACTTGGTGGCTAACCATAGTTATAGTTTTTCAAATGGAACACCCTATATATTATTGCATTTTTGTATTCCCCGTATATTTTTTAGTCAAAAAGTTATAAGATAGTACAGGCCTAAAGTGTAAAGTTTTTGACTTATTCCCATTTTTCTGAAAAATTCAATGTTTGTATAAAACTATATTTCTCGAAAACGACGTATTAGATGGACAAAATTTTTTGCAGTATTGTTTACAATAAGAGGTCCTCATAGAAACATGTTTTATTTTTTTACAGTTACTAACTGCATGTGCAGGAAACTGGATTAAAATTAGATGACACGTTTTTGTATAAAAATCAATTTTCTTAAATGGAACACCCTGTATATCAGTTCATTTTTGAATTGTTTATTTAATTTCATGTCAGAAACATGTAAAACGTTAATACTTTAAAAGTGACTATAACAGAGTTATTGTCGTTTTTTGATATGCTTTTGTTAGTTTTTGCAAAAAAGTCAATTTTTTCGAATGGAACACCCTGTATATTATTTCATTTTTGAATTTATTATTAAATTTCACATCAAAAATATGTAAGACGTTAATACTTTAAAAGTGACTATTACTGAGCTATTGTCTCTTTTTAATAAAATTTGTCAGTTTTGACGTTTTAATGAATATAGTATAGTACTGACAAAACTGTATCAAAAAGAGGCAATAGCTCAGTAATAGTCAGTTTTAAAGTATTAACGTCTTACATGTTTTTGATGTGATATTTAATAAGAAATTCAAAAATGAAATAATATACAGGGTGTTCCATTTGAAAAAATTGACTTTTTTGCAAAAACTAACAAAAGCATATCTAAAAACGACAATAACTCTGTAATAGTCACTTTTCTTGTATTAACGTCTTACATGTTTCTGACACGAAATTTAATAAACAATTCAAAAATGAACTGATATACAGGGTGTTCCATTTAAAAAAAATTACTTTTATACAAAAACGTGTCAGCTAATTTTTATCCTGTTTTCTGTACATGCAGTTAGTAACTGTAAAAAAATAAAACATGCTTCTATTAGGACCTCTTATTGTAAACAATATTGCAAAAAATTTTGTCCATCTAATACGTCGTTTTCGAGTAATATAATTTTATACAAACATTGAATTTTTCAGAAAAATGGGAATAAGTCAAAAACTTTACACTTTAGGCCTATACTATCTTATAACTTTTTGACTAAAAATTATACGGGGAATTCAAAAATGCAATAATATATAGGGTGTTCCATTTAAAAAACTATAACTATGGTTAGCCACCAAGTTATGGAACACTCTGTATAATACAAAATATTTTTAAAATGTGCCCCTAATGAACAGCTACCACAAGAAAAAAACCGCTTCGAAATATCTTTACTCGTAAAGGCACAATCGGCCTTACCCGCGTAGTTGACTCACCCTGTATAATTAAAATTAAAACCTCTTTAAAAATACAACATTTCAATAGTGCGCACGTGGGTGTGTCCGGTTTGTACTCATAATATATAACTTTTAGAATACATTGTTATCTGAAATATTTTATTAAAAAATATAATTTAGGTTAAATAACTTTGTACAAAATATTTGAATTTAACCAGTTATTAGTATTACTTGTATTTGCCTAGGTCGATTTCGTTATAAAAGTTTTGTTTGAACTTATTGTATTGATGGAATGTAAAATAAATTTTGTGCCATGTAGTATGTACATTCTACATACATTTATGTGATTTAATGTGGGAGTCGGGGATTTTTATGGTTTTATGATAGAATATCTCGCCTATCGTAAATAAAATGGGGACTCCTTAAAAAATACTTTAGCCTTTGGCATTTTACTTTTAATTTTAAGTTGAAATGTTTTGTGTGATACTTTTAATGAATTTTATTCATTTAACGTAATACATATACTGGTTGTGTCAAATAACGTTCTCATGCATACGTATGTACGATGTATACGTATGTATATGTATGCCAATCCCGGTACCAATGCCGGCGACGTAGGTATACTTTATATATACGCATGCATGAGATTCCCTATGGCTAATGAAATTTGACACAACCGGTATATTAAAATTAGTATATAAATGAACATTTTGTTTGTACCATATATTAACTATATTCCCGCACAGCACATTTGAACGAGTACTCCGTAACGAATAAAAAGTAACGCAATGTAACGGATAGTTGCAAATACTACTTTAGCAAAATAGCGTGTCTTACCGCTAAATAGTCCCACACACCCCTTGCCCAGAAACATAGCCGCTGCCTCGTAGCGACACCATATGGTATTTCGTATAACTGCTAGAATTGACCATACACTATATAGCGACTTACAAGTGAGTGTTTTACCGTTTTGGATCTCGAATCCAAACGTCTAGTGTTCCCGCTCTATATGTCGGATCCACTTCGGGTACGTTCAGTGCTATGTAGTGGCGCAGCTTTAGGTATTCCTTCTATCAACGGTTAAACACATTCGACATGTGGTGTTTGATATGTTTCCAATCCGTCAAATAAAAATATGTTTTAATTAGTGTGCATCGTTGTCAAATATCTTTTGATGGATCGAGACATACGTCATATAAATTCTATAATGGACGAACAACAAAACTAAGCTATATCTACTCTGATGTGATCGAAATTGCAACCTAGGAGACGTTCTTGTAAATAAGGATATATTCACGGCTGGGGGAAAGTATAAAATTGTGCGGGGTTTTCCTCCGACAAATTATAATCTGGAAATTCTAACCTAAAATTTTGTTCGTTTTCAGGAACCGCTCTCGGTCCAATCGTTCCCTTGGCTACAGTTCAGATGTTAGCTGACAACATTGTTCTCCCTTGTCATCTAGTAATCTTGACGGCTGCCATATCTTAGAATTATACCTTTGGTTATACAGACTAAACAATAATTGTTTTTCTTCCTTCTCTGTAATACATATTTTTTGGCGTTGTTTCTAGAGTAAGTCCAATATTACAATAAATTTGTGATAAATATGTAAGCTAGGAAATTAATCAGTAAAAACAAATCTGTATAACATAAACTATTTTTTCAAAACAACATCAATTATTAGTTTGTGCGCATATTGATCACAGAATTCTTCCGCTCCATAAAATGGCGGCCGTTACAAAGTATGTTCAAAACAAGCAAACGTCATCGGTAACTGATCTGTAAACAGTTGCGCAACTGTTGTATCTGCTGAATGGGACTAATATTATTGCAAAAATAGAAATTTTAGATGAAATAGGACACGGTCTGCATCAAGTAAATATTACAATAACAACTATTTTTTCCCATTATTCATGCCTACGAGGAAAGAATATTTGTCCAAAGTGGTAACTCAATATGGCCGCCGCAATGCATAAGCGTGGATAAATATTTTGTGTAGGGTATATGTACACTTCATATGTTCTCGAAAATCATTTAAAATCGGTTCTTAGTCCAATAATAATTAAAGAAATATAGTGAGTGCATTATTTTTCAATCCTTTTATTCTTTTTAATACATTTATTCTAACTGTATTAAAGAAAACATTAAAAAAAACATGCCTAGAATATGTATGTTACGCCACTGAACACATAATCAAACATGTCAGATATATGACAAGTTATTCAAAAAACTCATTTTATAAATTATGATTGGTCAATATTGCCATAACTGACCTGCCTTAAAGTGGTAACTTCTGTCTAAATAATACCTATTCCCCCACCAGTTTATTATCTCTCCTGTTCTATTCTTTCCTCGTAGATTCATGCAGACAAATGCAGAAGTAAACTGAACCTTGAAATTAGAATAAACAGCAATTATTCACGCTGACTTAATTAAAGTTGAATGAACACTTTGCATCATTGAGCTTCGGAAGTTTTCCGTCTGGGGTTTTGAATCCAAGATGAATTCAATTTTGTTGAATTAATAATATGGTTTTGGATGAACGAAAACACCTCACGTTGTGTTAATGTACGTAACACTTTGTGCAGGGTTAATACTTAACAACTAAACTAATAATACAAAATTAACTTACCTACTTCTATTGCAGTCAGCTGCTAAATATTTTTATAAATACTATAAAAACCGTATATTTCAGACCTTTAAAATAGTTACACTTAAATAAGTAAATAAATTTTGTTTTCATTCAATTTTAGATAGTTTCTTAGTTTCTTTTACGCAACTATGTATTCTTGGAGCAGGTTCTAGAAATATAACATATAAACATCTTAACATCAATAATATAAATACATACATTAAATATACCAACCGTTTTTATTTAAAAAGAAGGTAGGTATCGTAAAGGTTCAAATTTTTCTTACAAATAGAACTACTAATTTCCATTATAGACATGAGTATAATGTACTTTGTTAATTATAAAAGAAAGACATAAATAGTACACATTCACGCACCGAAATAGAAGAGAAAATAGACAATATCCCTAAAGATATTTGGACTGTAATAGGTGATGCCAATGCCAAAGTTGTAGATGTGGATATATATAAAAACATAACTATAGGGCGTAGTAAACTTCAGGAAAACAATTATAATAGGCGCATATTAATTTTACTAGTACCTAATAGAAAGAGATCTGAAAATAGTAAGTACGCAGATTCTGAGGAAGGATACAAAGGAACATGGAAAATACCAGGGAGAAATGAAACAAATCAAAGTGACCATGTAGTAATTTTTCAAGAACATTTAAAACTTATTTCTTACAGTTCGTTTCAAGTAATATGGCAAATCCCATACAATTATAATACGGATAATCATTAAGACAGGTACTTATGTGTCATAAACGTGCCGAGTAATGAGAACGTAGTAAGGGCCGGATTAAAAATATTTATTTGAGAGAAAAACTCACTTAATTGTATTTACATTACGTTTGGATATTATAACGATATATGTATAAAGTAGTGTGACAATATAATATATCTATAGATAATAAAAAATATAAGAATTTACATAGCATCTGAAGATCTGAGATAAATATATGTGTAACGCATGAAACAATATAAAACTAAAGTAATAGGTGTTATTCAGAAGTATCTGTATCGTCGTCAAAATCTGTTTCACTAGAATCTTGTTCATTGTTGTTTACATGGATTACGAAATCCGGAACTGTTTCTATGTATGATTTTTCAATTTTCATAACATGGCGAATTGCATTGCACCATGCATTTATAGACGGCCCTTCTAGTTCTTTTTTTATTAATTTAATAACAGTTTCACAAAATTTTGGAGAGTTATTTCCTTTTCGTATATTACCCTTAACTTGTGCCCATATCAATTCTATAGGGTTAAATATACAATGATATGGCGGCAAGCGTAACACAATGTGATTATATTTTTGGGCAATAGTATCTACTGCATACTCCTTGGAGAATTCAAACGATTTGATACATTCAAGTAGCTGCTTCTTTGTGTAGAAATCTTCGAAATATATATTATTGGCAATTAGAAATTGCTGAATGGTTTCCTTTGTAGAGCTGCTATTGGGAATTTTATTTTCTAGCCGGGAATGATACGGAGCATTATCAAGAACAATTTTGCTTCTAACTTTGGTATAAGCGTATTTTCGAACCAATTTTCAAATAATGTTGCCGACATGTCCTGATGATAATCTAATGAACAAGTTTTTATGTTTTTGGCTGATAATAACGCGGCTCCTTCGACCCACCCATTTACAGACCCACAGTGTAATATTATTACCCTTTTTCCTCTGGATGGAGGAACGTCTAATTTGCATCGATCGGAGTTGTCATTTCAGCCTTTTCTAACGATGTCATGTGTATCGTACCATGTTTCGTCTAGATAGTATATATTTCTTTCTTCTTGCCTGTACTTTTCTATAGCCATTAAATAATCATACCGCCACTTACATATTCTTGAACTCTCCATTATAACTTACCTTTTAATAATAATAAATAATAATAATAAATAATAATAATAATAAATTTATTTAAAACCATTTGATCACAAAGTGATATCGGCTACGTCAAATGTAAAGATATATCACATACAGTTAATAAGATAACACTAAATATACAGACGTAATAAACAAACATTACAAAAACTGACCAAAGTCATATAAACAGCTTTCAATCAGTAGATTTTTAACTCTTTTTTTAAATATTTTAATATTACTACTCTCCCTGACATGTTGTGGAAGACCATTGTAGACCGACAGGCAGCAATACATGGGGGATCTCTGAAACGCCGCCGATTTATGTACCGGGACACTAAACTTATCCTTTGATCTTGTTGGATAATCATGGAAGTCACTGTTTCTTTTGAATTTGTCTTTATGTGTGAAAGCAAAAATAGAGCACTTATACACAAACACCGATGGAAATGTCAAAATTCTGTTCAAGGTAAATAGCGGACGGCACGAATCCATGGGTCTCAAACCAAAAATCAGCCGCACAAGTCTCTTCTGAGCAACAAAAATGCGACTAACATTAACCCGCGACGAACTGCCCCACAATATGACATTATAACTTAGATGCGAGTACGCGATGGCATAATATATCTCCAATAATTGCAGAGAATCCATAGAATTTTTAAGTTTCAAAATGGCGTAATACGCGCTATTGAGTTTACCGACCACGTGCTCAACATGTCTTTCCCACGTCAGATCAGGCTGCAGAAATACTCCTAGAAACCTAGTTGCAACCCCGACATCCTCTATTTTTTTCCGGGTATGGAAATGCATAACTGTCGTCTTATTTATATTTAGCATCAGGTTGTTGCGATCACACCATTTCCTCATTTCGTTTATGGCTTCACCTATCTTCAACTGCATGCCTTCCTCCGTCACAGAAGACACCAAGATCGAGGTGTCGTCAGCAAAACTAACTGTATAACCAGTCGTTATGCAGTTATGCAGATCGTTTATATATAATAGAAATATTAGAGGACCCAAAGATGACCCCTGTGGAACTCCAAATCTCAGACCCTTTCTCACAGAGATCCCACCGTTTACATCTACGTACATGCACCTGCCCTCCATAAATGAGGTAATCAATCCATTTATATTCCCACGAATACCCAATGCACTAATCTTGTCACTCACAAAACCCGCACTAATGGTGTCAAAGGCCCTTGAAAGATCGAAGAACAACCCAGTAACATATTTTCCCTGGTCAAGTTCCTCGTTAATATGCTGTATAAATTTAAAGGTAGCCGTTTCTGTAGAATGGTTTTCTCTAAATCCATGCTGGTTTGGGTGAAGTATTTTAAATTTATTTATATATTGCCATAATTCATTGACAATAATTTTCTCTATTATTGCAGAGAAAGTGCTCAAGATTGAGATCGGTCTGTAATTTTCCACATTTTCTTCACATCCACTTTTATGCACAGGCACAACACGAGCTAGTTTCAAGATGTTCGGAAATTCTCCTTTCTCTACCATCAAATTAACTAAGTATGTTAGTGGCTTTACAATTTCTGGACAAACTTTTTTTATAATCTTACTATTAACATAATCAAATCCACAACACTGTTTATTTTTTAACATCATAATGGTATTTTGTATGTCTTTTTCTGTTACGAATGCAAAAAACATACTGTGCGGCAGAACGTCAGACACTGTACAATTATCTGACAACTTACCACCGAAGTGAGTACTCAATCTCTGTTCAGCAACGGTCGCAAAATAATCCGCAAACCCATTTGCTACAGCAGCCCCTCCATTTAGCTTATCTCCATTTTCATCCAATAAAGTAAGAATATTGCTATCTTTCAATTTTCCTGTTTGTTCGTTAATATATTTCCAAATTTCCTTGCTTTTATTGTTACTAGAATTCAGTCTATTATATAAATAATCCTTCTTTGCTGCTTCAACTCTATGCCTGTGATTACGTTTCTCAATTTTATATTGCTCTCTGTAGGTTTGATTACCTGTTGCCCGCACTATGTGATGCATAGACCTAAGATTTTCACTGGATTTTTTTAATTCTTGGTTAAACCAAGGCAACGGCTGGTTACATTTTAGTTTACGTGTCACCATTGGACAAGATGCATCGAAGTTACCACTAAAGTAGGTCAAGAACGCATCAAAGGCTGACTCTACATTGCTTGTTTGGATAAAATCCCAACACGTATCGCGCAGGACAGTCCCAAAGTCATTCAAACCCCTTTCGTTAATGTCCTTGTATTTAAATACATTATTTTTTAAAACTCTCCATAATGTTGACCTAGAGCAGTGAATATCACTTATTAAAGCAACCCGCAAACTGTCAATAGTAGGTACTTCATTTTTTTGTAGGCCGAATACATAGTCTGACGGATTATGTGCACCTCTCTCGATGTTATTTTCTGGAAGGTACCACTATCACATCTTTTTTTCCTTTCTAAAACACCGGTATTCACAATTCTTCTAATGGTTGTTTGCGGTACTAGAGTCAGTTGCGAAGCCTTTGCCTCAGCTGCTGAATTTGATAATTTATCTACTTTCACCAAAGAATTATAAACATTTAACACAATTTGTTTAGCATCCGTCGATAAATATTGTCGTTTCTTTACATTTTCATTATCACTATTATTTACTTGCATAGGCACTACTTCGTTTGCAGAAACTGCGGAAGTATCTTCCCTCGTCTGAACATTATAAATTTTTCAATATACGTTAAATAAGCTAATTTTAACGTGATAAGTGTACTTTAAATAACATTTTCAATAAAGTGGGTGTAAATTGTTTTCATTGGGCGATGATAGTTACGTATTTAAGAAATATGTATTAATCATAATGTGATTTTAACTACGAACTAGTTTGGCTTTTATTTTCTAATTATCTGTAGACCGTACCTGATATTTTTCAAGTGCTTCTTAATTACCCGCTGCAGCTCGAGGAAAGGGTTTCTCTTTAATCCGGATTATCACCTTACACAAGTCGCTCATATTGCTTGAAACGAACTATACTAATGTGAGATTCCGTGCGTTCAGGGAGTTACGGCGCTGGAAGCGAATACCGCTAGACCTGTGGCTAGAGCTTGTGGCTAACGCTTGCGCATGCGTAATTTTACTACTTCTGAAGATTTATAATTTCTGGCAGCAGCAATATGGAGTTCTAAAGTTTATTTTTATTTAATTTCATTGTTATTGCTTGAAGTATGAAGACGTGACATACGCACTTTTAAATCTAAACTAAAAATAAAGTCAAGGTGTTTGGTGTTTATTTTAGACTTGAGACCGAGGTGATGGTAAATTATTTACTATAATAAGAAATTGTGCATATTCAAAGGAAAACAGAATAAATGCAGCCAAAAAAGATTTGCCGACGGTCGTTTTTATGCATAGGATGCCTTGCTCACGTAACTCCCTGAACGCACAGATAGTATCGAGGAACTGATGCCAACTCCAACCATTATCTCGTTGGGGTAAAGATATAATTAACAAACACGGACAAAATCAGAAAAAAATGAAGAAGAGAAGCCAAATATAATATAAAAGCAGTATAGAATGACACGATTGCACGAAGTGTAAACTCGAAATTGAAAATAACTTTCGCCAAGAAGATGCAACAGATAATAATAACGATGAAAATGGTAGCTGCCATTGAATATGCAACAGCCAAAACTGTAACCAAACAAAAAAGCACAAAGAAAACGGTGGGATGTCAAATGGGAAAATGTAAATCGAAAGAAAATAATGAAACAAAGAATATTAGAAAGAATGACAGCAGGTAATACACAAAACTTCAGAAGGTACAAAATATCCTAAAAGAGGAAAAAGAAACAAGCATACTTAGAACAACTACTAACAAATACTAAATGGGATAGAGGAAAAAAACAAAAAAAGAAGAGAAGTTCAACATACCGTTTATCAAAGATAAACAAGACAGCTTAATAGCAAATATAGAAGATAAGTTGGAAAGACGGCGAAGACAATTAGGGAATCCAAATCACGTGATCTAATATGGCGTCTGTGGACAAACAATGAATGAACCTTAGTTTGGTATGCCATCATTATTAGTTTTAATATGGTTTTACTTTTCGTGTGTGCTGAGTTTATAAACATGATAATGCAGAATGATTACCTGAAGAAGTTCTTAACTGAAAATCCAGAAGTTGGAGTAACATTTTATTGAAATCATAATAGAAAATAATTATTCGTGTGAGAATGTATTGTTTGGCAGCTATCAGATGAACATTAAATTACTTGATAATTTGGATCCATTCACTCTTGAAATTAGACACTTTAATAAATAGTATTACACCTGTGCCAAGTACGAATATTATTGTATATTTGCTTTTATTACATATTTATTACACCAAGGACCAAATGACAGTCTTCAAGAGTCTCACCGCTTACATTTATTAACAACTTATTTATTTTATGTGGAAAAGTACGTGTTTTTGATTAGGTGAAACATTTATAAGAAGTTAGTTTAAAACCAATGGATGTGTAGTGCATTATTAAGAAATGTGAATCAATACTTTCGGCTCACTCTACATGCATGGCTGGTAACAACCGAACATTGTAGTTATGTTGGTACATTATTATTTGTAGTATACGAAGAAACTTATTATTAAAGTTTTGTGTTTTGTCTGTAACGAAATGCCTATTGAAATTCTAAAATAATGGCCACATTGTACAGGAATAAATAAATATTATAATAATATAGTGCCATAAATAATTATAAATACAAAATTATTTACAACTTACATATGTGAATTAGAGCATTAAATACAATCACAATTTTATCTACACTGTTTAATTTTTGCATATTATTACACTTTTTTAACACAGATACTGAAATGAGATATTTTAAGGGGCTAACGAGTTCTTCTTTTAGTAAAAGCTGGAATAACTAAAATTCACTTGCAGAATTCCTAGTGCTTCCTTTATTAAAAATGCTCTTTCTCCTAGAACATATCCTGGGTTAAGATTGTTGCAAAAATTACTTCTTCCATTCATTTTTCAGGTGTATGTCACCCCGAGCTTCACTAATGTAGCACATACTTCCATGACGAGTTATAGCTATTAAAATTTCTATCGTGCTTATAAATAGAACAGTACTACTGCTGAGCTAAATTATTATCTGGTTTTCCAATGAAAACTTCAAAGCAGGCACTAATTCAGCTGTTTTTTTCTTAAAACACTTCTTTCAAACATACTGCAATACAGAACGTTCTGGTTACATAATTATAAGTTTTAGCCTTTGATACACAACACCATACTTAGATAACTAAATAATGACCTTAGTAAGTTAATTTAATAAGAGCACTTATAGTCAAATTTTAATTATACAAATCTGTTTGTTTGCCCACAACGGCCATCTTGAATTTTATTTGACAGGTCGTTGGCTTGCCCTATACTTCGAGGACATGGAGACTGACGCATGACGGTTAGAATTGAAGGTTATGTCGAATGACGGCAAGGCCGACATTTATTATATTTATGTATAATATTTAGTTGCATCTGAACTTGTATACTTTATTCACACTAGCGTTCGGAGTATTCCTGGATGCTAAATCTAAATCGCACAGTATTATATCAAAAAACCTACAGAAAACTTGAGAAATGTAAACATCTTGTTTTTGGTCTATTTTATTATTTACATTACAATAAAAATATTAACAATAAGTACTTCAATTGACTCCATTTGTTTTACAATATGAAATGTGCGGTTCAGTACATGTGTATTATATTTTAATTTAAAATTATAATTTGTTAAAAATAAATAAAGAACACATTTAAACATTTGGTTGCATTCTATACTTGTATATTTCATTCACACTAGCGTTCATAGGTATATAACTTCGTTGTTATCTCCAAATCGTACAACACTGCATCGATGAAACTAAATAGACGAGTAGTACATAAAAAATGATACTGTATTTACCAGGAGAGTTCTATTAGTGTAACTATAGAGACTACAATGTTGAAGTTCTGAAATAATACCTGCTTGGCTTTCTGGGTATATGATGAAGTATCGGTCTGTGTATAAGTTGAGTATAATTTTTATCTTAGCTTGGATGTATTTTGAAGTTACAATAGTTTTATACATCAAATTAGAGAAGTTTATATGTTTGTGACTAGCTAGAAAGATTAAGTAACTAAACTAAAAGTAGGTAGGTATGTTGAAATCAACTACACATTTTCTCAGAATAAAGAGTGATTCAAATATTGCGTCAAAATGGTACATATTTTTAAAATATGTCATTGGTTCTTCCGTAGGCACGTTTTATATGGGAAAATAAGTATGTGATATCCGCCATATTTTATAGCAAAACCAAGGCATAATTTGTGAACATTCTCTTACATTTTTGCTTTGGTTTATTATTTTCTACTATGTTACTTAAAACAATATGTAAGTTTAAGACGTCACGAACATTCGTTAATAGGACTAAGCAAATCGTTTAATGCACCAGTCAAACAGCGTCAATGATTTTAAACAGTAAGAGTAATGAACATCTCCAAAACACTAAGTAAGATAAAGGTATTTCGTCCAATACGAATATATTATAAAGAATGGAATAGAAACAGGCGAATTAACACTTCCTAAAGAATGAATAGACAGACATTTGACTTTACAAAAATTATATGAATCCCTTAAAAATACTATATGGCAGATAGTGTGCAGTTTGTTTTTTGAAAACGAACTTCTTCAAAAGCAGAACACGGCTGACTACCACGATAAAATTATAATAATAATAAATAATAATAATTTTTGAAGTAATAATCACGGACTACACACGTAAAGTGGAAATGCTATGCTATTTAGAAAAAAGGATGTGGGATAAATTAATGGATGATAACGTTCACGTTTGCTATTTGTGTGGAAAACAGTGACTTATTACTGTCTAGTGAGTCTTACTAATTTCTGTAGCTAATTGTTATATATTCATAACTTTGTTATTATACTTTTGAGATATGTTTCGTAATAAATTTTTTCTACTCCCATACTTCAATTGTATTATTAGATATGCCGAACCTGTACTTTAATGATGTCCATTACGATACAGATTTTCATTATGATACAAGTTTATATCCAATAGGAATGCGACATTCCAATATTCAAACAATATTCAATATGGCGACTGCATATCTGACAGATATACAAATTAAATAAATATGACAGTTCTCTGCAATTTACAAGTAAGTACTTAAAATTTGAGCTTTTTTGAAAATATAAACGGTAAAAATGAGGGATAATGACAGTGAAATGTAAAATTTGAGTCCACCAGAAATTATGGAACAAGCTTTAGTAACCACGATCAATTTATTACCAGCTAAATTCGCGAAGGTGCATGGAAAATTTTAACCTCAATTTATGAAATGGAATGTTCAAAAAATAATGTTTTATTATGGGGTCGTAGAAAAAATAGTGTATGCAACTCGCATTTAATGGCTATAAAGACACTCGTATTCATTACAATACTCGGTTTCGCCTCGTATTGTAATTTTCTTACTCGTGTCTTAATAGCTATCATTAAATGCTCATTGCATAATATACTATTAAAAGTCCTTAGTCTACATTTTAATTTATATTTTACAACTGTTACGACAGTTTAGATGTCATAACAAATTGTTTACTACATTTTAAGTTATGTGTTTCCGGCTTTGGCGAGATAATTGAATCACACTTTATTCTGAGAGCAGCAACCATGTCCTTACGTGTCCCAAGGACATGTACTTAGGTAAATACTTTTTTTTTTTTTGAAAACTGGCATCTACGAGTTAACAATCTGTTTTTATGTTTTTATCTCCTGGCACTCCTATCGCTATCAAGCATCGACGTGTTTATTGATTCTTCTAAGCCTTCTTATTCACTTTCCAGCGCAATTATGGTTGCGGGCGCTTATAGGATGTCGATTTACAGGATAGCTCGTTAAACAGATAGAGATATTCAAATTTTCATTGTAAACTGGTATGATTTTCGATATTTCAAGCTTGATACACGATTATTACTTACGATTGAGTGATTATCTGATATGATGCAAGTATAAATATATATTTTCTTATTTGTTTTATGTACTTAAATCTAAAATTTCATTGCCCATATTACTGGGATAATAATGTAGAAATTATTTATGGCCGCTGGCGTCTTATCTTCCTCAAATTATGATGACAGTTTAACTACTAACCATGCCAATGTCTGAAAAAGAAGGAATATTACATATTTGTAGCATCTAAACAAGAAGGAAAACTAACGTCAATGTCACTGTAATGTGTTGAAACAATTTTCCACGACAAGAATTTCTTTTTATCTAGAACATTTTAATTATTATAATATCGGTGGTGTTGAGTAGTAAATTTCAAAAATAGTAGTAAAAATTTGACTATCCAACTCTTTTAAAGAATTATATCGTTATTAGTCTAAATCAAATATAGAATGTGCCTTTTTTATTCTTTGTACAACTTCTTTTGCACGTTTATTACATTAACTCGAGTGAAAAATAACCGGGTACCCGATTATTCAAATAATCCAGGTAATTCAGTTTTTTGAATGCTAGTGACGCGTGATGGGTTTATCGACAAACTAACTGCCTCAAATCGGAGATTCAAGTTGCGAACTGGCTAGTTTATTTGTAGTACTTCATCACACATTGGTACTCGTCACTTGCATTGAAAAACCGACTACCCGATTATTTTTTACTTGAGTTGTCGCATTACTAGTGACGAGTAACACGTGATGGATGTTGAAATATGACTAATGAAATAGAGTAACGTAAATCTACGATTTGCCGCAACCAGTTTATCCTGTCGGAAAGAACTTGAAACATACAAAATAAAGTTTAGATTATTATCGTTTTGCTAAAATAAAGAACTATATCAAAATGTATATACAGTGAGCTCAAAAAGGTTGGAATAAATTCATTTAAAATTCAACCTTTAATTTTTTTAAAAAACACTGGGACCCGTCAATTTTTCTTTTTAGATGGGCATTTTTTAAACTAATTTTTGTTTATACAGGGTGACTCAAAAAAAAGATTTCATTTGACACTTACATAATCAAATTTACTGAAACTATAAACATTTAAACATTAATACCATTTTTATCTGTTACCTAGGTTATTTAACATTGACGTTGAAGTTCATTCCCTGTCAAAAGTATTTAAACATTTGTATAAAAGTTCTAATAAAAGTAGTTTTTTTTAACTGTAAAATGGCACGAGTAAATGAAAGGGAGCGCATAGAAATACTAATGATGATTGGCTATGGAGATAGGATGCGTACCCAACTGGAAGTTTCCGAACTGTTCAACAATAAATACCCAAACAGAGCGCCTATATCTCAATCAACTATTAGTAAAATTGAAAAAAAACAGGGATTTGGGGCATGTGAGAGATAATTATGTAAAAGGCCGGCCCACTATCTCAGAAGCAGTTGAATGTGCTATTATCCGTTGAAGAGAACAACCATAAAGTTAGTCGCGCTATTGCTGACGAGAACAAAATTAGTCAAGGATCTGTATTAAACTATTTACATAAAAATAAATGGCATCCTTATAAAGTTCAGTTAGTTCATGAACTAAATGAGGACGATCCAGATAGAAGAATGCAATTTTGTGAAATAATGATGGAGAGATGTATTGATGATCCTCAATTTTCACGAAGAATTGTGTTCTCGGATGAAGCAACGTTTTGCCTAAACGGAACCGTGTATAGGCAAAATTTCCGTTATTGGGCTACAGAAAACCCGCATTGGATTATGGAGTGTCACACACAATACCCTCAAAAAGTAAATGTTTGGGCTGGGATTTTGGAAACAGAATTTTGGGTCCCTTCTTCTTTGACGGCACTTTGACTGGAGAAAGATATCTAGAATTTCTAGAATTCGATTTGATACCTGCACTTGCTGTAGTGTATCCAAATCCAGAAGATCCTGACACTCCCAATGATAGCTTATGGTATCAACAGGATGGAGCACCAGCCCATTTTACTCGCCCGGTGCGTGAATATTTAGATAGTGTTTTTCCTGGAAGGTGGATTGGTCGACGGGGCCCAATAGAATGGCCGGCCAGATCCCCTGATTTGACCCCGTTAGACTATTATCTGTGGGGCTACGTAAAATCTAAAGTGTATATCAACAGACCGAACAATATTGACGAACTTAAATCCCGAATAAGACAAGAAATGAGACTGATAGAACCTCAAATAGTGCACAATGTTTTGCAAGAATTCGAAGATCGCCTCGGATATTGCCAGGATGTTGGTGGTGGCCAATTTCAACATTTATTAAATTAATATTTCACAATTTAATTACGAATCATTAAGACATTTATTATTTAGAATTAAATAATTTTTTTTTTAAATTACATTGATTATTTTAGAAAAGAACTTAACTTAGACTTAGGTTATAATACATGAAATGTGATCAAAATTTTACGTAGAATCCGAAAATAAAATAAAAAATGGGTGTTTCAATTAAAAAAAATTGAAGTGTCAAATGAAATCTTTTTTTGAGTCACCCTGTATAAACAAAAATTAGTTTAAAAAAATGCCCATCTAAAAATAAAAATTGACGGGTCCCAGTGTTTTTTAAAAAAATTAAAGGTTGAATTTTAAATGAATTTATTCCAACCTTTTTGAGCTCACTGTATAATTTTGAAAGAACACTTTTACGCTTTTGTACACCATTTTTTAATAATAATTAGTGGTGTTATACAGAGATAGTCCTAAATCTGTGGGCTCTGCCATTTGCAATGTATACAGTATGAACATGCGAGTGACCACTACTAGAGTGATAATTCGATTATCAAGAGCACCCGAGTAGTGAGTAATCGGTAATTGAAGTAATTCGGTCTTTCCCATCACTAATTAAAATGTTTATATTTGATAATTAAATATGCTTTGGTTCCATACTTTTTGTTACCAACATTAAAAAATAAAATTAGCGGGCGATAAAATGTTTGTTTAGACCTCCAGTTCTGAAGGGTTCTAGAACTAGTGCGCATGTCATTAAAAAAAAGGCTGTTCGGACCATGCAGTTCTCGAACTAAAAATTCTGAGAACTATTAGTTCAATGTTCGGTCCTTCAAAACTCGTAATTCAAGAACAGTTCTTACAGTTCTGGATGGTGGGCTAGCATTTGAAATTCTGATAACTCCGGAGCATGCGTAATTGTCATTCATATCAGCTTTTGCATTTTTCTGGTTAGACTTATATGACAAAACATGTAGAGTCTGATTGATGTAAGTACCAAATCATATCACAATTCAAATTACCAAAAAGGCTTCAATTTCTAATACTCTCCAAAAGGGATTGCAAGAGTATACTACTTCCCAGATTAAAAATAATCTTAAAAAAATATCTTGAGCATAATCTTCTACTTTAAATGAATAAGTAAACGAAAAGAAAAGAAGCTGGCTTTGAACATTGAAAATGTAATATTATAGTTTAAATCCATTATGATTGTTGATTTTATGGTTATGTAATACATATTTATTAATTTTTGTGTGCAGTTGATGTACGTGCCAATTATTAATAACAGCTTGTATTAAATATCCTTGTTTTATTTACCAGGCTTATCAGAAATATCCGTTACAAATTTGGAAAATGTATTTCTTCTAAACAACTTCTTCATTACTTTTTAAATCCTGATGCAATTTTGGTGGTTAGATGCAGATGCAATAACATTTAAATGTTACTGCATCTGCATTACGATTGATATTTGTTTACATTAGTTTGGTGTTTTTTAATAATTCTATTACTAATATTGGTAGTACAAGTTCCCCTAAAGTTCCAATTTTCAAACTGTTCGGACTTTCAGGATTTTGAACCTTTTCAGAACCAGGATTTGGCCGGACATGTGCATTATTATCAAAACTACTAATTCTAGAACGGTTCCGGCACTAGTCAGAACTGGAGGTTTGAAGAAACCTAAAGTAAGATTCTATAAAACCAAAACGGGTATCCTAAAGTGACCTTATATATAGCACCGAAACAGACAAAATTTTAATATTCATCATAATGTCAAACATCTCTGGAAAATACTACAGCCTTTTCTTTTAGTAAGAACTTTATTTCGTGGAATTTCTAAGAGTATGATAAGCTTGTTAAGTTGGTAGGTAAGAAGTAATGTTGATTACTTGCAAGTTTCTTTTATTTATTTTCTTTATTGGTAAGTGTAACAGTTTAAAGAAGGCTTCATCAGGTAGTAGGATCAATACTCTTGAAGATGTATATTACTAACCTTTTTCAGATGTTTTTTTTGTTTGTCTTCTTCGTATATTCCACAAAAACAATATCATGAATCATTATAAGTTTTTCTTTTGCCTAACAAATGTCGATTCCAAAATGTTATATCAATTTCCGGAATTAAGAGGTTTTGGCAAAAATACATCCAGTTTCTGAAAATTGTTGGATCACATCGAACAACTTTGAAGGGTTTTGGGGTTTGCTCGGGTACTTTAAATCACATTGTATTGATAAGACAGGAAGTCTGAATTAATATTTTTCGGAATTAGTGGCATGTTGCGATTACATTCCATGTAGATTCAGGCTCAGGAAATGCGACATAAACTGAATCCAAAGGTCGATCGGCACTTGTGTACAAGATAATATGTGTCTAAACAGTGTGAAATTGTTGTTTTGACAGCAAAAAAATCATAAAATAATGAAAAGGCCTTCACTTGCAAGGCAATATATTGAAAATAAAATGATGCACCATTGAGATGGCATCGCTCGTACACATAGCAGTAAAAGAGTGATGCACCAGTAGATAAAGCATCGATATTAAACAGATATAGAATCAATTGGCGTTTGTAATACACATAGTTTGTCGCTATATTAAGGTTTGTTCTATATTTTTTGGAAATTAAAGCAAGTGCTTGAAATTTTCATTTTTCATTATTTTTCGGTAGTCTGTCTCTTTCTATTGTGGAAAACGTACTTTTTCTTTACGTAAAGTATTTTTTATCGTCACTGTATTAATTTTAAATAATAATCTTTCCCGCGAACAGGTTAAAGATTCTGCAATGATTTTCTCCAGAATAGATTCCTGGGACATCAATTCATCATCACATGTATCATAACTAGGATAATAAAAGGAGCTCTTATAGTTGGAGATGAATATTCTTCAATATGACACTTATGAAATAAGAAATTTACAATTTTTACTAACTTTTGTATCCAGAAATTGTCGACCTGTTCATGAAATCCATTTAGGCGGTACGATTGCAGTGTGGGGAGGAAATTGTTTTAGTGGACGAACGGACTTGTTTGGATAGGAATATGACCGGTCAGATTTACAGAGAGCAAGTCATCAAACAATGTTAATCTATATTTTCACGCTGCTATCGGTCCAGGTTTTTTCTGTACAATAATGCAACACCGCCCGATATGTCAGGGCAGTTGAAGCTCTGAAAAATCTAGGTATTTCTCATTTGTCATTACCTCCGAGATCTTCCAACTCTAATTGCATCGCGCATGCTTGGAATCAACTTCAGAGAGCATTAGATGCACACGAACCACATCCTGAAACTCTTCGAGAGTTGCGGAATCTACTTACTGCCTTAACTTTGGATGCAAATCAAGTAAGATGTACTAAACAATTTAGTGGACAGTATGCAAAGACGTTGACAAGCAGTTAGATAAATAGAAGCTCGTGGTGGTCACACTACCTATTAAGTTTTATTGTTTCACTTTTTAAATTATTTACATACAAAAACAAATTATCAATTTAATCTTTTTTTAGGAATAATTTTAAATTGACAGATTCATGACGCAAAGTAGATGTACTAATGTTAATTTATTTTAGAATATTTTTTTTTGTCGTTTATGTTTACAAGCTTTTGTTTTAAAATCGCTTTCTCATAATATGCCTAACTTTTGACGAGCAGTTTTGTTTATTGCACTGATGATCACCTGTTTTCTCTTTTTTACTTGAACAGCCTATATTAAATTTAATATAGTTTTTTTTGTAGGTGTTAAATTGTGTATGTACCTACATAAACCACCGGGAGGCTATTCTTTATTTTATTTTATAGGTAGAGTACAGTGTAGTGAAAAAAAACGAAAACAATATACAGGGTGAGTTTTTTTTCATTAATTGTATGGGCATCTTGAAAACCATAAGAGATACGCATTAGGTTAAATGGAGAAAGATTTGCATCTTTATAAGCCTCATGCAGATACGTTTTGTCCATTTAAGAAAATGCATGGTTGACTAGATATTTGCAAAAAATAGAAATTCTCCAAAACCTTTTCAGTGCTATAACACTTCTATTCTTAAAGTTCGAAAAAAACTTTTTGAATATTGTTTTTAAGAAATTCAATTTCAAACAACGACAACTTCTTATATTTTTAATTTTGCTTATCATTTTTGAGTTAGCAAGCAAAGTCTAATTTTGTTAAATGGAAACTATAGTTGGCTTTGACATATTCTAGTAGTGCATTTTTTTCTGCTTGCAATGATGTAAGGGTTGTAGCACTTATTTTAATAAATAACTACGCCTGATAGTGAGGCGGAGCACCGTCGTGTTGAAACCACCGTAAATTTGTACGGGTATGTAAATTTAATTCATCTAGGATATTGTCGAAATCTTCCCTAAGAAATTGCAAATATCGATTTCCGGTTAGTTTCATTAAAAATAAATGGCCCAACAAGTTGCGAACCAATAACACCACACCATAAATTGAAGCCAAACCTAATCTGGGGTCGCCTTTCTTCTAAACGGTGAGGATTTATTTGCGCCCACGGGTGTTCATTATGGCGATTAAATATGCCGCAGTTTGTAAAACGTGTTTCGTCGGTCCATAAGATCTGCATCGGAAAGTTATTATTTTCATGGCACATATTTACGAACCAAGCACAAAAATGTAATCGTCTTTCATCGTCTCCAGGGTGTAGAGTTTGACCAACTAATTTTTTATAAGGATGGTATTTATGTTTTGATAAAATTCTCACTACTGTGCGTTGTGAGGTAGCAGCGCCTTGTGCAATTTGCCGCGTTGATGTTGATGGATTCGGATTAACAGCAGCTGAAACATGTATCTGCGTCTTTTCACCAATATTACTCTTATTTCTAGGTTTAACAAAACTTCCATACTCTTTTGTCTAACGATGGTTGAGGGCGATCAAGATACAATAAAAAATAGCGTTCGTCAGCTTCTTTACTATTTTTGTTACAAATAATGTAACATTCGATCATATCAAGTTTCTCAAGATGTGTGTACACCATAACTAACTTTGTAAAGCAACTAAATCACTAACAAAACCAACTATAGTCACTCTAATGAACGAACTGTCAATGATGAAGTAAACATAATGCTTCAATTATTAATATCGCGTTTTCCATGGCAAGACATGATTTTTGTTAAACATAATAATAGTGTATTGTGCTGTTATTTATTAAAATAAGTTCTACAACCCTTACATCATTGCAAGCAGAAAAAATGAGGTGTGGCCACCACACGACTTTCTTATACGTATGAGCGTTTCAAACTATACAATTTTAAGAATTTTTTTATACAAAACTTATTCAAAATCCTATTCTAGGTACTTTCATTCGCTTAATAAATCGCTATAGAATGCATACTTTGCAAGATATTATCAAAAAAGTGCTCCTCGCTAAGAGTAAAAGTGCTACTTCCGGTCCTAATTTTGAAATTTCATATATACAAAAAATATTGCAAATCCAGTTCTAAATACTTTTGTACTCTTGATAAATATATATAGAATGCATAACTTACAACATATTTGCAAAAAATCGCTATTCGATAAGAGTAAAAGTGGTACTTCCGGTCTGAATTTTGAAATTTGTTTTATACAAAAGATATTGAAAATTATGTTTTAAATACTTTTATACCCGTAACGTTATTGTCTAAAAAGCATGACTTGCGAAATATTCGCAAAAAACTGATTTTCGATAAGAGTAAAAGACCTACTTCCGGTAGGAATTTCGAAAAACTTTTTAAATAAAATTATTCTCAATTTTAATTTTAAGTATATATGAATTCTTTATAAATTTGTTTAAACTTAGTAGTTGACGAAATATTCACAAAATTCGATTTTTTCGCTGAAGTAAACTGCTACTTCCGGTCTACCGATTTTACTGAAAAACTAATCAGATCTCAAGAGGGAGATTATACACGTAAATACAAAATTTGGAATTGATATATACAGCGGTTTGGCCGCTATCGTGGTCACACACACACACAGAGAGAGACAGACACACAGACACACAGACATTTTTTAAAAACCACTTTTTCGGTATCAGGGGACTTCAAAACGTGGACATCTGCAAAAATCTCGAGGTCGAAAATTTTCATCATCACAATACTTCCTTATACTACGTATAAGAAAGTAAAAAATGCACTATTAGAATATGTCATAGCCAACTATAGTTTCCATTTAAAAAAATTCGACTTTGCTTGCTAACTCAAAAATGATAAGCAAAATTAAAAATTTATGATATCGTTGTTTGAAATTGAATTTCTTAAAAACAATATTAAAAAAAAAAATTTCTAGCTTTAATAATAGGAAAGTTATAGCACTTAAAAGGTTTTGGAGGATTTCTATTTTTTGCAAATATCTAGTAAACCATGCATTTTCTTAAATTGACAAAAACGTATCTGGATCAGGTTTATAAAGATGCAAATCTTTCTCCATTTAACCTAATGCGTATCTCTTATGGTTTTCGAGATCCCCATACAAGTAATGAAAAAAAATTCACCCTGTATAAATCATGGTGTATAATTAGCGTATGATTAGGGATTTACCGATAAGACATTGGTATTTTAATTAATTTACGTTTATAACTGAATGGAGAGAACTTTTGTAACACCTGTATTTACGTATTTATAGCAGCTACTTGAATGCGGACTAGTTGGTAACAGAATTATGAGGACCGCTGGCACTGTCATGTTTTATATGCAGTTCTCTACATCGTAGAGCAAAATGCTGTAGTGCTATGATGAGCAAAGCAACTGCAACTGTTTCGTCCACTATCCTAAGGGACATCATCAGGGTTTCTACTGCTGCGATAACTTGGAACATACTATTTCAGGTTATCGCGGTTTCAACCCGGACACCAAGAAGAATATTATTAGATTTTGTATATTTTTACCTAGAATCATACGAGTCCATATGTATCTACATATATCCTGTTTTTATTATGCTGTAAGAATACATGATAAACAGTGTAGTATAAGTTTTCCAGACTTTGAGAGAAAAATTATGAACATTGTATATACAACTAATAAAGCAAAGTAAATAAAAACTGTATATGATATGCATTATTCAATTCATATTAGTATAAATTACTTCTATCAAACAAAAAAATCGCTGAAAGGCAATTTGGACAAGAAATTATAAATTGGTAATTAATACAGAGCACGTAAAAATTGCTGAACTCTCAATCCAGGAGTACTTTTAATGCCTTTCTGTTTTTTTTTTGGCATCTGGTTCATTGAATGGTATTTCTTACATTATTATTTATTATCTACTTTGACAGAGTCGAATTTATTTTTTACAATACCAAATATTTTGGTACAACTAATTGCCCAATTAATAAAAAAAGTGATCGTATATTTAAATATTTAAAGAATATAGTTAGATCAAAATTTTGCTGCTTCTTGAATTTGTTCATACTCCACGACTTTATTGAAAATTTTATATCAATGGACATGTAATTATACCAAGTGACGTCATGACAACAATGCGCGTGAGCATACCTATAATTATATCATGGGATCCAGACAACTTTTCTTTCAACCGTCGGTCGCATTGGTACTAAACCGTTAAAAGTTGTTTTCTGATCATAACACATTTGTAGTAATTATTGTGGAAAATCATATCAAGACATTTACAGCGACCTATTGCAGATGTAGGTACCTACCTTTAATATTGAAAGACTTATTTTTTCTTATTAAGAGTGCGCTGCTTTTCAGCGTGAACTACCACTTGCTCAACTACCATTAAACCTTTTCGCCTCCTGACTTCTTTCATTAATCTGTTCGCTCTAACTGCAGTGTCAATACCGAACGTATCTCCGTCTTCCTCCTCTGCACCATCTTCTTCATAGTAAGGATCTCCATCTATTATCTGTAATAAAAAGTGATATATGACGATATTTGCAGTAACATATTTTTTTTCAAAATTACATTGGTGTAACATTCATTTTGCAAATTCTGCGAGAAAAATTAAAAAGATGTCATCAACGCGTAGCATTCACAAGTATAACCATATGAGAGATTATGGTGTACTTATATGCTTCCGGCATTTCAAGTGCTGTCTCTTAGCAACGAAACCTAATTTAACTTTACAAGTGTGTCTAAAGTGTATGAATTAACTAAAATAATGGACTAGACTTGTATGCACCTTATCATTAAATTTGCTTTTAGTTTTATCATTACTCAACTACTACAGCCGTTTGCACCGGTCGTAATCAACTTTTAGTTTAACAAACTAGTAATTAACTTTAATTCATAATTAAATGCCTACAGCTTTGCGCGGGTCAACTTCTAACTAGAGGTGGGTCGTTCGCGAACGAACCGGTTCAGTGAATCGAATCCCAACAGCGAACCGAGAGAGCCGGTTCACTAAATTTCAATGAACCGGATCTCGGCTCACTTGGGAAGTAGCTATGCGCGCGACTGAACCGACCTGATAGAACAGTTCTAACGCATTGCGATCCGGTTCGGTCGCGAACCGAGAGAGCCTGTTGATAGGTTTGTTTGTGTTTAATATTACGAACGGTTCTAACACAGTTCTGTTACTGCGCAGAACTGATGCGTCATAGTACGCCGTTCGGAACGGTTCCGAACGATTCTGTAACGATTCGATGCCTTTAGCCCGAATTAGTTCTACAGTTCTAGAACGGTTCCAGAACTGCCAATCACAAACCAAAACACGATATTTTTTGTTCCAGAACAGTTCCGGAAACCCGAACACTTAACATAATTCTGCGCATGACGTGAACTGTTCTAGAATCGTTCTTAGCGAAACAAAAACAAACCTGATAATGAATCGGATCTCGGCTCACTTGGGAAGTAACTTTATCAGGTTCGGTCGCTAACGTATCAAAACCATAAAGGAACCTACTGTACGACTGGCTGCCGAGTACCGACTGAATAATTTGGAAATTATAGTTGGAATACGGTCGCAGGACGGATTGAAAAATAAAAATTGATATTATATAATAGTGAGGGTACGCACTGCACACTAAAATGTTTATTTTTTTACAACATAACAACATATTGTACAAAATAAAATATTTAATTTATTAGTTGTCTGTGAGTTACAAAACACAAATATTTTTAATACACCTGCATCATAATCATAATTGACATTTAATAATGCTACAAAAATTATGAAATTCTCTTAGTTCTAATTACTTTATGTTCGAATGGCATAATCTTCAATAATTATAAATACCAAATGAATGTATAATTTAGTTTCACATATATTTTGTTTAATTTATGTACAACAATCTAATAATTTGTCAAATTATGCTATTACGGATCCACACGGTTCAGGCGGCTCACAATGACGAGCTGAACCGAGTGAGCCTAGACGAAGAACTGAACCGTTTGGCCCACCTCTACTTCTAACTCTGAATTAACAAATTCAGAGTTTGTAATACTGGTAAACCGGAATAGTTGGAGGATTTTAAAATTTTAAACCACTGTCATATTATACCTGGAATTTTCAAGAAAATACAGGTATATTGGCGGGATTTTACGAAGCGTGGTTTATCTGAAGTTACCAACACATTTTCCTTTTTGAAAGAACACATATATATATATTGAACGATAGTGTGTTATCATGAGGTATGTTTATACTTCTATACTAGCTATCTATTCCATGCATTGTAAATGCAGCGATGCCTGCTTTCCAACAGTGGTGGGAGAAGCACAAGCAGTCGGGGGGTATTCATATTTCATAGGAAACGTTTGCCGGGTGTACTTGGCAGCCTCGCTATATGTTTATATGTATTACACTCGCAATATCATTTAAAACTTCATATCTTTACTTGTAGTATGAACGACAAAAGGGCACGCTCTGCAAATTTTTCCAACGAGGAAATATTGCACTGTTTAAATGATATAGAAAATACAAACACATTATTGAATGCAAGGACACTGATGTGGCATCTTGGAAACAGAAAGAAAATATATGGAAGGTGATCGAAAAAGAATTTAATGCACAGTCTATGACATTATTTAGAAGTGTAGATGTATTAAAAAGATTTTATAATAATAAAAAAATAAGGTGTGGCCACCACACGACTTTCTTATACGTATGATCATACAATTTTAAGAACTTTTTATACAAAAATTATTCAAAATTCTATTCGCGGTACTTCTATTCTCTTAATAAACTCTATAGAATGCATATTAGTGCATATAAGTGCTACTTCCGGTCCGAATTTTAAAATTTCATTTATACAAAAACATTGCAAATCTCGCTCTACATACTTTTTTACTCTTGATAAATGTATACTGAATGCATAATTTACGACATATTTGCAAAAAATCGCTATTCGGTAAGAGTAAAAGTGTTCGAATTTTGAATTTTTTTTTATATAAAAGATATTGAGAATGCAGTTATAAGTACTTTTGTACTCGTAATGTATCCGTCTAAAAAGCATGACTAGTGAATGACCATGCCAGTGAATGATCCTGTATATGATCTGACGATGGACATCATCAATCAAAAAACCGTGTTTGGTTTAATAATTTGATAGTGATATGGAGGTAAAGAAAAGATTATATGAAAGCGTTATCTATAGGTAATGAATAATTAAAATGTTTCAAGCCTCTGCAGAAACAGAAAATTCTGTGTCCAAATTATAATGACATGATCGAAGAAACTGCTTGTAATCGTACCAGTATTGACAATGTAAGTTATATGTATATATAAGAGTTTACAAACATTATTTGACTTCTATTACTTCCAGGTTCACAGGAAGATAATAATTATGTATGTATTTTATAACTCTCTAAAGATAAAGCTTATAATATTACTTGTAGGATAAGGATATTGTACTCTCATGGGACAACCACACATCAGGCATGTTGCAGTCAAAAGTACATGAAAAATTAAAAGAAAAGATCCAGCCAAAAGGATCAAAAGATTGGTCTAGTAGACCTAGGCCACAAATTTCGAAAACAGAAAATGTAGCTTTAAAATATGAAGACGTTGCAGATTTGAACAAATATGTTCTCCAACTTCAAGTAGAACTTCTTCTGAATGCAAGAAATATTCTCTGCATCAAGATGAAAAAAGAAAAGAGGAAGTACACAGAATAAAGCTCAAGCAGAATGAAGAAGAGTCTTTATTAAGAAAAATGGATTTCGAATTGGACATTTTAATTAAAGAAGAGAAATTGATGACATTAAAAAAAATATATAATAATAAAAGTCAGTTAAATCTAAAAATTTTATATTTTAAGTTAGTTATAAAGACAATTAACTTACAAAAGTAAGCACGGTGTAATGTCAACATATATTTGTGAAAAATTAATTTATATAACTGACACACATGGGTCAAGTCAATAGATCGGTTACAACAAATGTTTATGTTAATGGTTTAAGAAAGTACAATAGTTTGCCATATGAAACAAAACATTTTAAAAATGTAAATATATTTAAGATACAAGTGTCCAACCATGTTTTACAGCGATATTAACAATATTATATATGCATGTATGTAAACACCTTATGCTAAATTCTACAATCGCTGCATAAAATAATTATTAATTAATTGTGCCCTTAATGCAGCAATAACTTCCTGTGCATCATTGTTCACATTTAGAAATTGACCATTTATTATCATTTGATGCAACATCTGCTCATCCAATTCTTCTGGCAGAGGTGGTGGTAAATGGCCACCCATTAAAGCTATAGGGTGGGTACTTACTTATCAAAAAGAAATTCCAAATAATGTTCGATTTCGGGAAGAATATTACGAACTGTTTCTTTTGATAATCGAAATCTCTTTCGGATTGTGCTACCATCCACTGATTCAAAATAATTTGCTCTTTCATATATTGTCGTGGAATACCGAATTCTAAGAACTCTAATACACCTAAGTCGTCAGGGCCTAGTTCTTCAATATTATTAAGAATGTATAAATCATGAATATCAATAATTCGGAAATAAATTAGAAAAACGACATTCACGTGTGTTCAAATGGATGAATTAATATTACCTTACCCGCCAATTAATTGCATGAAAACGCATGCGTAATGCTTTAATCCGCACCTTTAGTTGGGATTAACTTAATTATGAGTTATAAAGACATTAAGCTTTAGTTAACGTACCCGTGCAATGCAAATTAAAAGTGTAATGAGATTAAAGTTTAACTGTGAGTTAATTACAGCCGGTGCAAACGGCTGTATCTCACATTAAAGTTAACTATTGCTTTCAGCGCCATTTGCTTAGCGATATACCGGAAAAAAATAATGCTTGCTCAGGTTCACAAGACGGTTTCCACTTCGTTTTCTTTTAACAATCATTTGCAATAGGTAGCATCACTACTAATCAATCACAGAGGTGAAAATCTGGATACCTACTGATCGTTTAATGTAAGCGTAAATATGTTAAGACATGCCTGTTTGGTTTCTTGTTTAAAAAGGTTCAAGCTAGTTAATATTTGTAGATGTTAAAGTAATTGAAACTACATTTTATTATCAATTATATGCAATATTCGTTAATTATTTTGAACCGTTTATTAACTTCCATACATGATTTATAGAAGATACTAAGCTAAATGCAGTATCCGACTTAAGTTCATACGGACATTTTATGAAGAGAATATCTAGAATAAATATAGGTAAAATTAAATACCTCATAATGGCTGAAGCGTAAATTAGGATTTGCTTGACCTGACGTAGTTTTTCTAATTTCGTTAGCGAAACCATAACTTTCGATAACTGGTATTTGAGCTGTCACCATAAAAGTCTTCTCTTTATCATCCATTCCTATAGCCTGCAAGACCCTGCCTTGACGCTTATTTACAACTGAATAAACTTTACCTGTAAAAGAAATACAAAAGCTGTAATAATGAAATCTAACGTTATTTAAAAAAATAACAAATATAAATAGTACTCCAAAATTTAGGGACAATATTTTTTTTGTTGTTGTTGTCAATTAACCAATGAAAAAACAACGGAAACAGTATTTATTGGTTATGACTATTACAGCAGTCACGCCCCATAGGACATATTTTAGTGGTTACATGGACATGACTGCTATAACAATAATAAATTCGGAATATATTCTAATAGATTAATAATAATAATTCTAAATTGACAATTTATAGATTTATGTTAAAAAGAATATACAGGGTGAGTTCTTTTTCATTATTTGTATGGGGATCTCGAAAACCATAAGAGACACGCATTAGGTTAAATAGAGAAAGATTTGCATCTTTATAAGCCTCATCCAGATACGTTTTTGTCAATTTAAGAAAATGCATAGTTTACCAGATATTTGTAAAAAATAGAGTAAAGTTAGAATTCTTTTTTTTTAATATTGCTTTTAAGAAATTCAATTTCAAACAACGACATCTTCTTAAATTTTTAATTTTGCTTAGCATTTTTGAGTTAGCAAGCAAAGTCTAATATTCAAAAAAATGGAAACCATAGTTGGCTATGACATATTCTAATAGTGCATTTTTTTCTGCTTGCAATGATGTAAGGGTTGTAGAACTTATTTTAATAAATACCAGCACAATACACTATTATTATGTTTAACAAAAATCATGTCTTGCTATGGAAAACGTGATATTAATAATTGAAGCATTATGTTTACTTCATCATTGACAGTTCGTTCATTAGGGTGACTATAATTAGTTTTGTTAGTGATTTAGTTGCTTTACAAAGTTAGTTATGGTGTATATCTTGAGAAATTTGATATGATTGAATGTTACATTATTTGTAACAAAAATAGTAAAGAAGCCGCCGAATGCTATTCTTTATTGTATTTTGATCGCCCTCAACCATCGTTAGACACCTTCAAGAATTTATACAATAATTTAAAAGAGTATGGAAGTTTTGTTAAACCTAGAAATAAGGGTAATATTGGTGAAAACACGCAGATAAATGTTTTAGCTGCTGTTAATCAGAATCCATCAACATCGACGCGGCAAATTGTACAAGGCGCTGCTACCTCACAACGCACAGTAGTGAGAATTTTATCAAAATATACACCCTGGAGACGATGAAAGACGATTACATTTTTGCGCTTGGTTCGTAAATATGTGCCATGAAAATAATAACTTTCCGATGCAGATTTTATGGACCGACGAAACACGTTTTACAAACTGCGGCATGTTCAATCGCCATAATGAACAGCTGTGGGCGCAAATAAATTCTCACCGTTTAGAAGAAAGGCGACCCCAGATTAGGTTTGGCTTCAATTTATGGTGTGGTGTTATTGGTTCGCAACTTGTTGGGCCATTTATTTTTAATGAAACTTTAACAGGAAATCGATATTTGCAATTTCTTAGGGAAAATTTCGACAATATCCGAGATGAATTAAATTTACAGACCCGTACAAATTTAAGGTGGCTTCAACACGACGGTGCCCCGCCTCACTATCAGGCACAGGTCAAAAGATATTTAGATGAATTATTTCCAAACTCGTGGATCGGCAGAAATTGTCCTGTTTTATGGCCTGCACGTTCCCCAGATCTTTCACCGTTAGATTTTTTCGTCTTTGGAGCAATATGTGCGTGTATGTGCGATCATAAGCAAGCTATTGGAAGCTGTTATTAATGTATTTGACAGCTTAGATGGGCGCAAAATTAGGATTAACTCAGTGTTGAAAAGGTGCCGTATGTGCGTCGATAATAATGGTGGGCATTTCGAACACTTAACGTAAATTTAGCGTGTTACGTGTTGTTAATAATTAATTCGTTTATATTACATTGTATATTATAAGTTTCTTTTCTTTTCCATGGCAAGATATGATTTTTGATTATTTATTAAAATAAGTGCTACAACCCTTACATCATTGCAAGCAGAAAAAAATGCACTACTAGAATATGTCATAGCCAACTATAGTTTCCATTTAAAAAAATTAGACTTTGCTTGCTAACTCAAAAATGCTAAGCAAAATTTAAAATTTAAGAAGTTGTTGTTTGAAATTGAATTTCTTAAAAACAATATTCAAAAAGTTTTTTTCTAACTTTAAGAATAGTGTTATAGCACTGAAAAGGTATCTAGTAAACCATGCATTTTCTTAAATGGACAAAAACGTATCTGCATGAGGCTTATAAAGATGCAAATCTTTCTCCATTTAACCTAATGCGTATCTCTTATGGTTTTCGAGATCTCCATACAAATAATGAAAAAAACCTCACCCTTCGTGCACTGATGACAAAGCAATCAATATTTCTTCTTTTTCCATCCCGAAGGAGCAAATAGTGGTTCTTGATAGTAAATGAGATTGGACACTTCCTTCAGTGACAGGTGAGACAACACTCGTTGAAGATCTACCTCCACTACATTGATCCTTTTTTGACAAGAACTCTTTCATCTCTTGACGACAATTTATGACTAAAAGATTTCTTACTTTTTTCAGTCAGGCGTGACCGTTTTTGTTAAATTTTTGTTTCACAACTAATATTGAGTTATATTATCTATTTGATTTAAGAGCACCATTAGATTAGGTGTTTTAGCTAATAATCTTTCTGAAACTTGAACAATATTGTATCAATTTATCCATGGATGATGGCCTTTGTTCAAGTAGGGCTTCAGCAGTCGAAATACCAAACCATTAACTTTGCGTTTTCTTTCCCTTACTATATCGTCTAATGTACAGATGTCCTCTAAATAGTACAAGAGATTCATCTAAACAAATATTTTCTTTAGGAACGAATTCATTTTATATAATTTGTCAATTATATTTACATCAATCTAAGTAAAGTTTCATATCGTCTACCACTCTACTGGAGGGTAATAGGTACATACATTGAATCCAGTGAAAACATTTTTCTTAATGAAAGAAAACTAAGTTATCCATTAAAAAAAGAAAGTGCAAAAAATGTTCGTTTCAGGTATATCCGTTCAGTGTATTTATTTTATCGAGAATGCGTAGTATATTGACGGTTTGCAATCATATGTTTGTACGTATGTGTTGGTAGAGCGAATTATCATATTCATTACTTCTTCTTTCCACAACTGTTCAAACACATCTAGCTGTGTTTCGATCAAAATTAAAATCTGATTGGACCATTCAATATTTTCCCCTGTTTCATTTTCGCAAATCGCAGAACTGTCGCCAATCTTTGATTAGTCGGTTCATGTTTAGTTTGTTTTGTATCACTGTCTGTATAATGGGGTTCTTCAACTTTTTTATCACTAAAGTCTTGTTCTTCTCTTGTGGTAATTGAAGGAGTTGTTACTTATTTAGATAAAGAAAGCATAGTTTTCGTCGTCGGAGTCCATCGTTCTATTACTTTGTAGAAAGAGAAAATCAAACATAACCCTACACGCATGTATTGTATATTCATCCGAAATATAAAAATCACTCCACATATACCCCAAATTATATGTGTAGGTACGGTTATTGTAATTAGGCACTGCAAATGTTTCGTACGACATTTTACATAATTTTATACGTTGTACTAGGAAGCAAAGATTCATTCTACCAAAATAAGCTCATAAACAATGACTGCTGTGCCAATCGCATTACGTCTGATGAAGCTATTAACTGATAGTGAGAGCTGTAATAAATATTTAAAGGCGCTTTCTACTTGTGTTCAATCCAACTTCTTAAGATCAATTTAATTATTTTCTTTTTCATGGACCTACCTGTTTGATCCCGTTATACACTACATTTTTGAATCAAAATGTAGGTTTATAAATACATTATTTGAGCTTCACTACTGTTAGGATTATTTAACGAACGCATATAAAAGGGTCAATAGCTCATGTCAACACACATACATACTTTAGTTAATGATGTGTAAAAGCTGTTATAAATTTTATGTCTTCTATAATAACTTAACTGCACTCAGTCTTTAATAAAGAATATTGGCGATTTTCTGATATACATATATACAGTGTCCCAGTATATTTACATACTAAAAAGTACTGAAAAGGTACTATTTAAATATCTACTATCTGGGCTGATATTGTCATAGAATGTTCCATCTCAATAAAACCGATTACGATTTACTAATTTAAAAATATGAGTTACCATGCATTGCACATAGCATAACTAAAATTAATCGAAAAGAGTTACTTATAATATTTTCCTTTTACAAATAAAAAATATGAAAATATCGCAGTAGCAGTGTATCAAAAACATGTGAAAACGCGAAGCTTACATTTATAACTTTAGTTGAAACAGCAAAATCGTCAGTACAAGTATTCAAATTTACTTTACATAAAAATAGTTTCTTGAAAAACATAGTATACGTAATGTTTTCAAACATCACAGCGTCGCAATTATTATGAGGCAACACCGCACAATTAAAAAATGTGCGAAAGATAAAAGCTATAGATTATATTAAATAGTTTATTACTACGTGAGTATAATTTAATATTTAAAATGTATAGAACATAAAAACAAAGACATTTAAAGTAAAGAATAATAAACAAAACCAATAAATGTTCAAAAGTATCGCTTTCTTTTTCTGTATTCATTTGAAGTTGAGTTTCAAATTATTTATTATTTCCATTTATAATTCTAGTTGGAAGAGAAAATCGTCATTACAAGTACATGAATTTACTTTACGACAAAAAGGAAGTATTTAATCTTTTTTGCAGTAAAATAAATTCATGTAATTGTAATGACGATTTTCTCATCCAACTCGTTATTATAAATGCAGCAACTTCGATATTTTCAACGTATTCATGAATTTTCAAACTTATCGCATAGTACATATTAAAATTTTAGTGAAAAAACATATTTGTAAATAGTAAATATAAGCAACTTTTACTTTCTTATACGTAGTATAAGGAAGTATTGTGATGATGAAAATTTTCGACCCAGAGATTTTTGCATACGTCCACGTTTTGGAGTCCCCTGATACCGAAAAAGTGGTTTTTAAAAAATGTCTGTGTGTGTGCCCACGATAGCGGTCAAACCGCTGTAAATATCAATTTCAAATTTTGTATTTACGTGTATAATCTCCCTCTTGAGAACTGATTAGTTTTTCAGTAAAATCGGTAGACCGGAAGTAGCAGTTTACGTCAGTGAAAAAATCGAATTTTGCCCATATTTCGTCAACTACTAAGTTTAAACAAATTTATAAAGAATTCATACGTACTTAAAATTAAAATTGAGAATAATTTTATTTAAAAAGTTTTTCGAAATTCCTACCGGAAGTAGGTCTTTTACTCTTATCGAAAATCAGTTTTTTGCCAATATTTTGCAAGTCATGCTTTTTAGACACGTACGTTACGAGTATAAAAGTATTTAAAACATAATTTTCAATATCTTTTGTATAAAAAACATTTCAAAATTCAGACCGGAAGTACCACTTTTACTCTTATCGATAGCGAGTTTTTACAAATATGTCGTAAGTTATGCATTCTATATATATTTATCAAGAGTAGGAAAGTATTTAGAACTGGATTTGCAATATTTTTTGTATATCTGAAATTTCAAAATTCGGACCGGAAGTAGCACTTTTACTCTGAGCGAGTAGCATTTTTTTGATACATAATATCTTCCAAAATACTCATTCTATAGAGATTTATTAAGAAAATAGAAGTACTTAGAATAGGATTTTGAATAATTTTTGTATAAAAAAATTCTTAAAATTCTATAATTTGAAACGCTCATACGTATAAGAAAGTCGTGTGGTGGCCACACCTCAATTTTTTCGACTACTTTAAGGTATGCTATGTGTACTGCAAGTCAGGGCAACTATGTAATTTTTTAATTAATTAGTGGTAATCGGGTTTATTCAGGTAAATCATTCTATAACCTTGCGATATCGCCCACATGCGCAAGAAACAAGGTATTTTTAAAAAGTAAACTTTTTGTACTTTTCAGTGGCACATAATTTAATTCTTTTCAAACTTCTAACTTTTGCGAATCCTATGTAATTCTAAAGAACATGCACTGAAATGTCGAAATAAACACTAAAATCCCATATTGAAACAATATTCCTATTAACTGAGCTCATAATAGATCTTTCAACGTTAATCGTTATTTCAATTAATTTATAAAACAAAAGTTATATTATTTTTGATGAAAAATCGCAAAACAGTTACAAATCTACGAATACAAATTGATGCCAGCTCTTAAAAAGAACTATTATAAAACGTAAAAAAATGCATACCAAACCATTTAAAAAAACTGAGGTGTGGCCACCACATGACTTTCTTCTATGTACGTATGAGCATTTTAAATTATACAAAATTTTTATACCAAAATTATGCAATATCCTATTCTAAATACTTCTATTCTTTTAATAAATTTCTGTAGAATGCATACTTTCCAATATATTCGAAAAAAAGTGTTACTCGCTAAGAGTAAAAGTCTTACTTCCGGTCCAAATCTTATGTGCACAAAAAATATGGCAAATCCAGCCCTAAGTACTTTTGTACTCTTGATAAATATGTATAGAATGCATAATTTACAACATATTTGCAAAAAGTCGCTATTCGATAAGAGTAAAAGTGTTACTTCCGGTGCGAATTTTGAACTTTTTTTTATACAAAAGGTATTGAAAATATGTTCTAAATACTTTAATACTCGTAATGTACCTGTTTAGAAAGCATGACTTGCGAGATATACGCACTGATTTTCGATAAGAGTAAAAGACCTACTTCCTACTTAAGGAATTTCGAAAAACTTTTTTAATACAATTTTTTCAAATTTAATTTTGAGTACAATTGAATTCTTTATAAATTTGTTTAAACTTATTAGTTGACGAAACATTGGCAAAATTCGATTTTTTCACTGAAGTAAACTACTGCTTCTGGTCTACCGATTTTACTGAAAATCTAATCAGATCTAAAAAGAGAGATTATATTCGTAAATACAAAATTTGGAATTGACATATGTAGCCGTTTGACCGCTATCGTGGTCACACACACATACACACACAGAGAGAGAGAGAGTTATTTTTTAAACCACTTTTTCGGTATCAGGGGACTTCTGCAAAAATCTCAAGGTCGAACATTTTCGTCATCACATACTTCCTTATACTACGTATGAGAAAGTAAAACAAGTTTTTATTGGTTCATCGTTGTCGAACACTCTGTATAAATAAAAATATGTGTTTTTAAATTGTAATGCTCATGACTACAATATTTCTATTAAAAATCGTTCGCTATCCTTATTATTAGATTTATTAGATACCGCTGGAACACTCGGTATGTACAAATAAGGTGTATATATCACCTAAAGTATAAGGCTGAATACCCATGAATAAGTAAGCACATTTATGTGTTCGTAAATGTACAAATACACATGATTTTTGTGAATGTTTTATTGAAGAAGTAATTTACGACCAGAAGAAGTAGGGGAAAATGCCTTCTCTTATTATACATAATAATAAAATACAGTTTGTATCTGTGTCGCCTTTAAACGGAAAAGGCCCTGGGCTATGCAATTCAGCACACGGACTCTACACGGAGAATTCCTTTTCTTCAAAAGTCGATTAGATTTTGTTGATACGTGGTCAAGGGTGCCGGTGCAAAAAATGGACCTCTGAGCTGTATTGTTTCTATTAAATTATATATATACAGGGTGAGTCATCTAAGCGGGTAAGGCCGATTATGCCTTTATGAGTAAAGATATTTCGAAGCGGTTTCTTCCTTGTGATAGCTGTTCATTAGGAGCACATTTTAAAAATATTTTGTATTATACAGAGTGTTCCATAACTTGGTGGCTAACCATAGTTATTAGTTTTTTAAATGGAACACCCTGTATATTATTTCATTTTTGAATTTCTTATTAAATTTCACATCAAAAACATGTAAGACGTTAATACTTTAAAAGTGACTATTACTGAGCTGTTGTCTCTTTTTAATATAATTTTGTCAGTTTTGTGGTTTAATTAATACCTATAGTATAGTACTGACAAAATTATATCAAAAAGAGACAATAGCTCAGTAATAGTCACTTTTAAAGTATTAACGTCTTACATGTTTCTGACATGAAATTTAATAAACAATTCAAAAATGAACTGATATACAGGCTGTTCCATTTAAAAAAAAATACTTTTATACAAAAACGTGTCATCTAATTTTAATCCAATTTCCTGCACATGCAAAAAAAAACATGCTTCTATTAGGACCTCTTATTGTAAACAATACTGCAAAAAATTTTGGCCACTTAATACGTCGTTTTCGAGAAATATAATTTTATACAAACACTGAATTTTTCAGAAAAATGGGAATAAGCCAAAAACTTTACACTTTAGGCCTATACTAATCTTATTACTTTTTGACTAAAAATTATACGGGGAATTCAAAAATGCAATAATATATAGGGTGTTCCATTTAAAAAACTATAACTATGGTTAGCCACCAAGTTACTTTTAGCTAAAGTAAGATGGTATATATTAAGAAACTGAAGTCAAAAATTGTGCCCCAATCTTTTAATTGTACTGTATAATTCTACTAGGGCGCAATGTAACTTTAATAAATACTAGAAATAATATTTTCTAATTTAAAAGTAAAGAAAGATGAGTCCATATACTGAAACGCGTCTTTTCTGAGAGCTGAGGTTATTTTCTTATACTCATAACACACATCTCAAGAATAATACAAATTTAGTTGAAATTGTATACACATTTGTATAATTTGCGTTTCAAGGTAATACTAGAATGATGAAATTAAAAAATTTTAACTATTTTGTATTTATATCGCCGCTGTATTAAAAGAAGTTAAGGAATAACTGATCCTTTCAACAAGCAATCATACCCTCAGCATTAAAAGACATGACAGTGAGGTTCGTATAAGACTTTCGAAATGTGCCGGCCTGCCCATGTTATTAATATTGAGTGTCTCTAAGCTGTTTAAAGCAAACATATTTTTCTTGTTTTGGGGCTTAATTTATTTCAACTCCCTTTATTCATAGCTATATTTAACTATCAACTGAAAGAGCATATTCCTTGTAAAAGTACATATACCTTATACACTATATACTATGTATGAAAGGCATCCAACTTAATTTATTTCAACTCCCTTTATTCATCGCTATATTAAACTATCAAGTGAAAGAGCATATTCCTTGTAAAAGTACATATACCTTATACACTATGTACTATGAATGAAAGGCATCCAACTTTCAGGTTGAATAGATAGCGCCACAACTATTACTAAACACTGGTACTAAACCACAAATAAGCTTTGTCCCACCATTTATCAGCACGTCCTTCTCAGACTACACCCACAAATCGAAATAATAGGTATGACCTTATTACAGATTTTTTTAAGTAATTTTGTCAAGACTGAGTTCTATATTCCAATGCTGGTATAAACATAGGCGATCGTATACATATTAAGAATTCTTTAAACAAAAGACAGCATCTTTCGGTAGATGCAAAAAAAAAGTGCTACTCGCTAAGAATAAAAGTCCAGCTCTAAATACTTTAGTACTCTTGATAAATATATGGAATGCATAATTTACGACATATTTGCAAAAAATTCAATAAGAGTAAAAGTGTTACTTCCGGTCCGAATTTTGAAATTCTTTCATACAAAAGGTATTGAAACTTATGTTTCACATACTTTCATACTCGTAATGTACAGTAACATTCAAAATTCATGTCTCCCTAATAAACTGGTATCTACGAATAGCATATCTACTTCAAAATATACTACAGTGGCTTGTGTATTCTTTTCGCCTGCGTAGTTATAAAAACACTGTGTGTTTTTATTATATGTTTATTTTCCCTTTTTAAACGGTTGTTTACTGAACGAAAATATTTGTAAATATGTGCGTATACATAATTATTGCTCCAAATTCATTTGCAAAAAAATCTGATATCATTGAAGAAACGCCTTTAACATAAAAGAAAAAGTATTCAATTATTTATCATATCTCTGTGAAATTTATGTTATGGTTTAAAAAGTTATCCAAACATACGCAGGTCTTCAAATCAATCAAAATTTAGGATTATTATCCTTTTAATAATTGCTGATTATACAGGGCCAATTGGTTAAAGATATGTAATAATACCACAAATATAAAACAAACATTTTATTCTGTAATTAAATACCACAATAAATAATATAATTTCCAAAATATGTATTAAACAAAATAACTTGAGTAAATAAATTAATAACTCAATAAACGAAGACTATTACTAATTTAATAAAAAAATATTTCGAATGTGTGAGTTTAAGATTTTAATATCTTGTATAAAAACCGTTGTTTTGAACGCATTCTTGTAGTCTCTCAGTCATAGAATTAACCAGATGTTCACAATATTCACGGCCACGCAAGCGGTCTCATATTTCCGCCACATTTCGAGTTAAATTTTCTACATTCCTTACTGTTTGCATCATCTGACCAATTGCGGACCATAGGACCCCAGAGGTTTTCAATTGGGTTAAGATCCGCCGATCGGGCAGACCATGGTATAACATGAATTTCTTCATGATACGCAAACCAATTTTTTACGATGTTCGCAGTATGGATGGGTGAATTGTCTTGAACAAAATATATGGGACCATCAGGAAAAAAAGTACGGGCACTTGGTAGCAAAATATCTTCTAATATGTTAACGTATTCTTCGCTGGTAAATCGACTAGTTCTCCAGGCCCAGCAGTACACATCCAACCCCAAAATGCACAGCTTATTCGACCACTTCTACGAGTAGGCTGAACATGTTCGGGTTGATATCTTATTAAATTACGCCACCATAGAACTTTTGCAGATTCTTCAGAGGTTGAAAACATCTTTTCATCACTAAATATTACGTTATGCCAATCTCTGTTTAAATTGTCTCTCGCAAAACGTACTCTAGCTTCCGCGTGTTCGTTCGTCAATTCTATTTTTGCGCTGGTTTTCTACACAGGAGACCTATTAAGGGATTTGTCAATAACCACTGTTCTATTTGAGCAATTTGGTGCTGACTTAAACAAGGTTTCCGGCCGGTACGTGGCAAATTCCGAAGTGGTCTGTCTTCAACATTGTTGTTCCGGTAACGAGAAACCCAACGCTGAATTTGTCTTGTCTGTAAATGCAACAAACTAATGAACAAATGAACTGTCGGTTTCTATGACATTTGCTTACCGATAAATCCACTTCATCCGCAATTTGTTGCTTAGTGTAACCACATTGCCAAAGGGCAATAATTTTACCCCTTGTTTCTAACGACGTTTCACGACGCTGATTTTCAGCCATTATTATTTGCAAATAATGATGAATATACTGTTGCGTTTTCGGGTTCGCAATAAACAACTCGTGCAAATGTTTTGAAACAGTCTGTATATTTACACACTTAAAACTACTACGAATAAATTAACACACGTATTTATTTCTTTATTGCATTGTAATAAAAACTGCACCGCTCTATTTATATTTATTTTAAACTGTTCGAATATTACTGAATGAATGAATGAATTCCTTATCCCACCGGCGGCATTTATATATATGGAGATTTCGTAAGTGCTCCCCGGGAAATGTTTACATTTTAAAGTAGATATACTATTCGCGCACGCGAATGAGACATGAGTTCTGAATGTTACTGTACCTGTCTAGAAATCATGACTTGCGAGATATTTGCAAGAAACTGATTTTTGATAAGAGTAAAAGACCTATTCCGGCAAGAATTTCGAAAGCCTTCTTTGATAAAATTTTTCTCAAATTTAATTTTGAGAGAGGGGGGGTGAGGAGGGGGAGGGAGAGAGAGGGAGCGAGGGATGGAGGGAGGGGGAGGGAGATGGGGGGAGAGAGAGAGAGAGAGAGAGAGAGTAATGTTAAAGGATGGGACAATAAAAAGAGTAAATCAAATGCTATTAAGTTATATGAATAAGGTGAAACCTGGTGTGCTCCAGAAGGTAATACGGTTTTAAAGAAGAAATATAAATTTGAATATGAATAATGGTACTAATTCATAAGAAAGATACTAATAATAACACTTAAAATATAGCAAATACCTGTATTTTATAAAAAAGGATATGAACAAGACATTTCTAGTAAGAAAAAAATCTTGTGTAAATAATAATATAAGTTTAACAGATACTTATTAGTTCTTGTATACGTAGCTTAAGTGTTTACTCATTCCGAATAATAAATAAATTTAATAGTGTTGAACATGCTAAAGGTACTATGTGAGAATATTTGCCTTTAGTGGATTGTCGGGCATTAGTAAGTATTGAATAGTCACTAGGGATGGAGGGAGGGGGAGGGAGATGGAGGGAGAGAGAGAGAGAGAGAGACATTTTCTTAAAACCACTTTTTCGGCATCAAGAAACTTCAAAACGTGGACATTTGCAAAAATCTCGAAGTCGAAAATTTTCATCTTCCTTATACTACGTATAAGAAAGTAAAAAGGATTCATTTCAAGCTCGGCTAATTAAGACGTTACATAGAAATTATCGTCTTTAATCATAGGCCATTTATTATATAAACAAAGTCCGGATAAGCAAAAAACAGTCTGTTCTAAAAAATAATTTCCTTCTGTATTCCAAACCCTGCCATAATGAGTATATACATATATGTATATTGAATCACTCATGTATCCGTTACCAGCAACAAAATACCTGATTTGTGACAAAAAGAATGCTTGAAAATCTCCTGGGCCTTTAGACAAAGAATATTTAATTACTGTCAAGAGGAAGCTTCCTGTTTAATTTACACTAAACGACATTCATTGCGGGTATAATTTATAAGATCAAAATGATAGTTAGAAATTGATGCAAGCGTGTATTTCTGATTAACATTTTGCATTTCCTTTTAAAAAATCTGCAAATAAACAGATGTTTCCTGTCGTCTAATTTTATTTTCATAAATTATGGGTATGAGAGACAATTTTATATTCTTTAAAATATGATGATTCTAAAGTATACACTGTCGTTTAAGTGTATATGGTCATTTTTATGTAAACGTATGTATAATTTCTTATGAAATGTTCTACAATTGTTATCTGTGCTCTGGCCCTATTTGTTGTTGGGTGACTGATTTAAATCTTTAATATTTAATTCAGGGAACCAAGAGATAATAGTGACTAAAGATATGAATAACTCTTCTTTTTGTATGGGACATTGTACCCTAACGAGATCGGTTTCGTCTGCTACCATAACTTACAGCGCCTTTTTAGGGTCCAGCTCGACTCAGGATGTTGAAATTGAGTAACTGTAGGCCAAATTCTGCCATTCGTTACGTTAGTTTCGTTAACACCAATGTATCGAAAGATTCATAAATGACATAATTATAACCATAAACAAAAGAACAAGTGGCGCACATATACTTACAGTAATTAGATCTGTATATAATAAAAGTCAAAAAAGTATTAAAATAATAGAGAGTAAACTGGAAGTTATACCCTAATATTACAAAACAAATTTTTAATGAATAAAGAACTCATAGCAAATTACAATAACGAACACGAATTCGTTAAGAGGTAATTAAATTCATGAATCAATGTACAGTAGGTGTGATTAAGCGTTAAATTCTTTGTCATCATATACTAAAATCAAACAGTAAGTATGTAACCCAATTACGAATTATTATTTGCATCCAATGACGTCGAACATCTGTTAAATAGTAAGCTTTTCTTTTTGAAACAGTGTGGTGAGAATACAGAACATAGTGCGAGTCAGTAAATCGACATAGACAAAGATACACACACATAAATATACAACTGCACCGTTACTTCTTGATCATTTGCATTTGTATCTTTGAATTTAAGAGAATATCTATCCGCTTTCGTCTATTATTCTAGAATTTTTGTTAACGCCATCTGTTAGATTTTATACACAACACAATGACTGTAAAAATCCAATTAAAATGGCGATGATGATTATGGTTTGATTGATGTGTGATGTGCCATGACACACATATCCGTGTCTAACAGTTTAATAACATATTTTTATCTATTTACATTGACACATTTATTATGAAATTGCATATGTATTAATTTTCATTTTTAAATGGTATTTAGTTAATGATGAAGAGTGAAAACATATTAAGAAAAAAAAGAATTTTATCAGAAAAAAAAGTTTTGAAATGTACATCTTCACAGTGAAAGGAATATATTAGAAAATAATACCGTTTTGTAATACAGAATCTTGCAATTGAATTATTAGTTAATTATTATGAAATATCTAATTATTATTAGACATTTCATAAAAATTCATTTAACGTAATTTTTCGGTTTTAGTGTGTGTACAAGTATTTGAACAAATTAGTGCATTGTAATTTGTTTAGACAACTTATAATGTTATATTTTTAGTTTGAAAAACACAGAAATATACAATTTTACAAAGTTCTATTGAAAATTTTTCAACAAAATGGAAATTAATAATGTGTATGGTCTTGACGGCATGGACGGATAGACATGTGAAACATTTCTTGGAAAATCATTCGTTCCTGACAGAAATTCGTAGTTCCTGAAACGTTCTTGGTGGTATATTTCGCAAACCATCTTGTTCCATCTTAAGTGTGTTTTATTGGATTGTCATTTGGAGAATTGGCTGATCCTGACAATTCTAACTTCATATATCCAATCGTTCAAGTTTCTTCTAGATAGGAGGACAGGCATAATCGTCAAAAATATGAATTTCTCCTTCTTACTGCATACGAAAAACAATGGGTCGCAGAATATTATACAGATATCTCTTTAATTTTCTATGAAATAAAACTCGATGCCCGCTCCTTTTCATGAATTTCCCTTCGATTTTTGTTGACTGTGGCAATTCCTTCTATCAACATACTCGTTTAGAAAAAAATCGATAAAAACGTTGTTGCAAAAACTATTATCCATTGCTGTTTTCAATGTTTTCATATACCCAATTAATAATTGTTCGACTGTGCTATGCTTGGTTGATTTTAATTCTTGTGCCAGCTAAAGGAACTCTTGGGAGACCACAAAAACTATCCCAGATATCATAAGTTGGTATGAACAAGAATAAGCTTACTCCAAGAGGAAGAAAACATGAAAACGATCTAATCGGTTTTTTCCGTCTACACATAATTGTCGATGAAACAAAACAACACAACATTACTATTATATGACTTATTTTGCGGGTTATAGTCTTGCAGTTGTGTTCATGATTACTTTGAAAGAAACAGCCCAACCATAATTGGAGTATATCCACTACTCATATAGAACAGCGCCATATACAAACATAAAATATTTTCATAGGAGGTATCCGTGGTTTAAAAATGGTCAAAGTAACACAAAGAATATCGAGTGACAGAACTGTACCTGGGTCCATCTATCTTGGAAGAAGTTAGATCTCGTATTAAGGCCAAAATTGGTAGAACAACGAAACAATAAACATTGAAAACAAAATTTACTGACGATACTAAATATTGCATGCCAGCAATTGCTTTCTGAAAGATACCAAATAGAGCTTAAATAGAAAAATGAGAATATATAAAACAATACGCAGACCTGTAGCAACACATTCTGCTGAAATAGCATGTATAACAGTAAAAGAGAAGAGCAACTTAACGTTATTGAAAGAAAAATTATAAGGAGAATACTGGGATCAAAAGGAGTGAACATTAACGACTTCAGAAGACTTAAAAAAATAGAGGGAATATTATGAAGCTGTGCAAGGTGCGAAGGATCAGATGGTTCGGGTATATATCCAGAAGAGAGAAAGCGACACGGGTCAGAATTGTAGAAAAAGGAGCAGACATAAAGAAAGACCCAAAGCTGAATAGTGGGGGTCAAATAGAGAATGATCTCAAATTAATTAAAATGGCAGCTTGAGAAAAAAGACAAGCATAGAAAGGAATGAAAAGCAATAGCCAATGCAGGAACATTACACTATATACTACAAGGCAAAATAAAAAAAACGAAAGAGATTTGATCGATCACAATAAAGAGCTCTACAATGTTAAAATGCACAGCTTGTTTTATTATTAATCCGATGTTTCTAGGTTATATTTATCATAGAGCAACACGCTTTGCACTGTTTATGGAAGTTTAGTCATAGAGTGACACATAGTCAAAGGACCTGTTTAGATCCTTAAAACTTACAAAAAAATGCTTCTTCTATAATACATTTCGTAGAATTCTTGACCATTTCAGTGCGCATAACTAGTGAAGACTTACAGACCCCAGTGCGTGCTTTGGCGATAGTTCAACTGAAAACCCTACCGTGTATTCTGTCTGATAATCTAGAAATATAATTTTGCTTAACTAAGCAGCTCCCTTCCGTCCATGTTCCATACTTTTCGTTTATTCTCTATCCACCTAAGTCCTAAGTAAAAGTCTGAGAATTCTTTATATGGCTTCTTAACTAAGCATTTCAGCTTAGTGTGGACCCTGCTTTGAAAATTTTTTTCTGGTGTTATTTTGATTTGATGTTTTTTCTACTTCCAATATGTTCTTCTGCTAATAGTTAGTTTTCTTGCAAATACTTTGAGGTTCGTCCTTTTTCTTCATTTTTCTAAAATCTCCGATAGAGAATAATTCAAGCAATTACCAAACAATAACTGAAAATACATTTCACTTGTTGTTTTCCCGTTATTTTATAATTAGTATGCCACATTCTGTGCTCAAGTGTCGAGGTATCATTCAGTAATGTTAATAATTTTGTTAATTCCCCAAAATAATTACTCCAAATAGAACAATACAGTACAGTTATAAAAACAAAATAGATGTAATACATTACAGTATCATAGAAAAATATATTATAAAATAAGTCTAAATGAAAATTCAAAAATTATTTCTGTCGTCTGAGTAAAATATTTGTTCTTGGTGTAGGTAATAGCATTACGTTATTAGATCTAAAACACGTGGCACGAATAAGTTGATTCTTGAAAGTAACATCTAGCTAATTGAAAATTAAGTTATCCATAAAACTGGCATTGATGTCTGATCACGCACCCGTGGTCACAGTTCGAGAAACGAGAAATAACTCCTTCCACTTTTTAGTTCTGAACATGGCCACCGAGCGAAGGTAAAGGGTGCTGGAGCGTTCAGTTAGAAATGGTGCGCAAAATTTAAATTAAATAGATATACGGCCTGGTACCCTATGACTGAATAATCAAATATGAATATACCGGGTGTTTTAAAAGTAATGTAATGTCACGTAAGTAAGATGACGGATATAATATGGCCGTCACCAGAAAAAAAAGGTTGGTGGAAGGATATACACGATTTCGTGAGAAAGGCGGACTCGCTCATCGATTATCGATTTGAAAACCTTTACAAAGGCCGAAATAATGTTTTAAATTTTCGATCCGTCATTGTTCATGAGCGGTCTTAATAATAATAATAATAATAATAATAATAATAATAATAATAATAATAATTTATTCAGTCCAACAGTAACAAACCAATTACAGGACAAAGAATTAAATGTACATTAATAAAATACAAATCAATTATATTCATATTTGTAATATAAAAAATTTACAACTATATACATATATTTATTTATAGAGTTGCAGAATTATGTATTACTTGTTGAATTGGAAACAAAAAATATATCATCATAATGTAAGTTTGCAGCACGACACATGGTGACCAGTGGCGATCCCCGAAGAAGATTAGTCCTCGAAAAGGGCAACCAAAAAGTGGGGGAGGAGCGAGAGGAAATTCTGGGAGTGTAGAAATTCAAAGATGATAGGAGATGTGGGCAATCAATTGTGCCATTACACAGCTTCCATATGAAGCGAGCACCATGAAGCTCTCGGCGATCCCGCAGTGATTGGAGGTCATGTGCCTGCAGCAAGAGATTGTAATCGATGCCACGTTCCGGATAAATTCCCATATCCTTGAAAGAAAAGTATTTCAGGAATCGTCGCTGCACTCTCTCAATGTCTAGTAGATATATGTACTGAGGTGACCATACTTGTGATGCATATTCCAGCTTACTGACGACAAAACTGAAATACAAAGCCTTCAGAAGCAGTGGATTTTAAAAAACTTACAACTGCATATAAAAAAGCCCAAAGCCTTTGAAGCCGAATTGCAAATGAAATATATATGACTGGAAAAGTTCAAATGTGTGTCAAAGAACACGCCAAGGTCCTTTATGCTGTCCACTCGCCTAAGCCGGTCGTCCTCAATAGAATAGGTAGATGGTATATTATTATTTTTGCGAGAGTAAGACATATAACAACATTTACTTACATTTAGTTTCAAATTGAAGTTGGAACACCAAGTCGATATACGATTCAAGTTTTCTTGAAGACGAAGTACATCGTTCCAAGTTCGTATAGAGCAGTAGATCTTTATATCATGCGCATATGCGCATTGCATGTATTGATTTAAGCAAATCGTTGGTATATAGAGTAAATAACAGAGGTTCCAAGTTAGAGCCCTGTGGCACACCGGATGAGGGAGTAAACTCAAATGACCTAAATCCATTGTAAAAGACATAATTGCGCCTATTTGTCAAATATGAATGCAGAAGTTTGAGCAGGACGGGCTGAATCCAATTGCTGCGAGCTTTTCCAGAAGGATACCATGATATATCGTGTCAAATGCGCGACTAAAGTCAGTGTAGATCACGTCTTGACTTGATGTTATTTCTACTTCCAGATATTGGAAAGACATTATGTCTTATACCGTCTGATCTATGATTGGCTAGCTTATAGAATCCTTATTCTTTCGCAATGACAAAGAATTTTGTCTTTGTTCAATTTGTTCTAAACACACTCATTCAAGCAACTGTCAAGCAACATTTGACAATATATTTAATTAAGTAGTTTTTCCTACAGACATCGGTTGCTTTGTGTATTTACTGATTTTCTTTAAAAAAAAATTCAAGAGACTATTAAAAATATAGATTGTTATGAAAATAAACGTAGAAAATGTACCTATTTATCATATTAACATATTTCCCATAAAAATAACTCATTCTGTTCGGTCGCTTTGCACGAACTTCGCCAACATTGAAATAACTTTTAAAAGAAATGTCAGTAGTTGGACACACATTCTCAATACTGCATTAGTAAAAAAAGGAGCATTGTCAAAATTAGACTGTTTATAGTAAATTAACGTCATGCTTGCTGGCTCGTAAAGTCACGGTTTGAATAAAGGAATTCTAAATATATTGAAAAAACGTATTCGTACAATGTTACGCCTTAAAGTTTTCTTTATTCATTAAATTTCAACAAATTACACACAAAATTAGCACTGAATAAGTTCAAATACTATGTAATAATTGTCTTTTGTAAAACATATTTTTTACGTACTAAGGAATATTAAAAATAAAGATTTTTTATAATACAGAAAAAAATAAGCAGATTATTCTCTGTTTCGCGGTGAATTAGTTGGATTGCTAAGTAAAAAATTAAACATTAAAAGCATGAATATGGTATTTAATATTATTTATTGTCTTTTCTGTTGTTTGCGCCTCTATTTATTGTAAAAGTAACATTACGTCGCGACGTCTAAATGTATTTATAGAATAAAATAGATTCGGCTTTTACTTGATGTAGTTCGATATTACAGATGTAAATAAAACAAAACAAACTTGTTGAACTACACATTAATGACTAAAACTGTACAACTATTTCACCACACCGCTGTGTGGTTAGTCATTGCTGAAGACGCCACTGCTTCTTCAGCAACGACTAACCAGTAACAATCTATACAAATACATCAAAAACATAAAGATAGTACAGAGAAAAGACATAAATCAGGGGTCTATAAATTAACTTGTGGGTATTGCCAGGAGTTCTATATATCGGCCAAACAGGAAGATCTTTTGAAACCCGCATCAAAGATAATCTCTCATGTTACAAGAACCAAAAAACAGATTCGACATATGCGAACCATTTAATGGACGAAGGACATAATTTTAATGAAGATTTTTCTGTGTTAGGGGTACAAAATAAGAATATAAAATTGAATTTCTTAGAAGCTCTAAATATTAATAGACACAAAAACTCTAATTTTCTTTTACATGATCAATTGGATGTAAGGAAATCTCCTTTACTTAATTTATTTGTTTAGTAGTACAATACACATAGTTTTATGAGGGTTTTAATTCACTTCCCCTTTTTTACTTTTTTCTTACCTTCTAAAATAGATACACATGATATATATACTTTGTAACTTGTATTTTTGGTCATTGCTGAAGAAGCCACTGTGTGGTGAAACAATTGTCTAGTTTTAGTCATTAAAGTGTAGTTCACCAAGTTTGTTTTGTTTTATTTGCGTTTGTATTTATAGAAACTGTTCTTTCCGCTCATGAGGGCAAGAATATCTCTTTGAGTGTACTATTGGACCTATTTAGGACTCATGATAGCACAGCATAGGTGAATTATAAAATTATGAAATATGATATACTTTTATGGTTAAGGAGATAATCATGATAGGGTTTTTACCTCAACGGCATTAGAAGGCTTCTGTGAAATAGATTAAGCAACAGTAGCAGATATTAATATTTCAAATGTAGTGTTATTTTAGATACACAAAAGGAGTTAAATACTGGAAAACAATATTAGCCGGTTTGAAAATAGGATAAAAGAGTATCTTTAAACAATTTCCAATGAATAAGAAAAAAAAATTGTAGATGAGTCTTCTTTGTCATAACTCTTGATGTTTTATTTTTTGATTATTGCTCTTATAAAGAGTGTTACAAGAATATAATAATAATAATAATAATAATAATAATAATAATAATAAAGAAAAAAAACATGTTTTCTTGGATAACGCACAGATAGGTTGGGCTGGATTTTAGGCAATTGTTATAGGGTTTAGTAGAATAGAGGTGCTTTTGTTTTGGTTCATGTTGTTAATCTGTTTATAATTTGATTACCATTAGAAAGGAGAAATAAAGTCATCAGCATTATTATTATTACTACTAAACATCAGAAATATTTTCGGCAAATTTACAGATTGATGAATTAAATAAGCAAGAATAATTTATCATGTGAATTAATTTATTACGAACGCTGCGGAACTTTTGTTAAAAGTTTCTTAATAATCACACTTGGTTATTATATGCCTATAGACTTTTTACTCTGCCTTCTCCATTATACCAATAACAGAAATTATTAAATTCTCTTTACAAATTTTTCTTACACTTCAGTGTTCTCTTAATAGTACTTCTGGTCTTAAGTCCGATTCTGACTGTCTATACTATTTAGCGGGGGAAAATATAAAATGGATATAAATGACAAAGCAGTGTAATAGTACATATCAGAATCTCGGGGCGTGGTCGAGTTATTAAGAGAATAAATTAGAAAATATGAATGAATGGATCAAGAAAATAATCGTGTTCAGCGAAATGACAGACAATTAAATAATTGTACGGTCTACCGCAGTCATCATAACACCTACAATTAATCGTAAAATTCAAAATTACCTTCTCTACTTAACAAAAAAAGCAAAACTTATGGAAACATAATGTTCTCAATTAAAAGAGCTGTTCGTACTGAGTAGTATTAAACAAACAAATACCCAATAATTATCTTACCAGAAGCCAAGCAATCTCGCAAAAATCAAATCAATTTTAGTTGGTGAACAATACATATATGTATATAATAATAATAATAAAATTGTGTTTGTTTTCTATGGAAAAGAAATAGTATGTAAAAATATAGAGAAAAATAGACAGTTCAGTTAAACAGTACATATACAGGGTTGCTCATTAGTGCGTCAAAGTCCAATATAGGCGTTATTAAATAGTACCAAAAAAATTTATTTTATAAAATGTGGCACAGTAACAAAAAACACCCATTTTGAAAATAATTTGAATTATACAGGTTGATGCGTTAAAATGGCACACATTCGAAATTTTTTTTTTAATGAAACACCCTGTATATCTTTTGTTTTTCCTTATCTACTTTAATTTGTGTTTTCATCGATATCTGGGGTTTTGGTTTTGGATGACGCATTGTTGAGTTATTAACGAAAATTATAAAAAAAATGGTTGCGACAATGTTTACCATATAATAATTCTATGCGGTAGTATTTCGAATATCTAAGACAAAATTATTTAGTAAGTATGCAGCCAAGGGATGTGTTGAACCTACAAAATAATCAAACATTCATTTTATTATACAGGCTGTTTGTTTCGATGCAATCAATTTGGCTATCGTCAACGAGCGTTTACTAATTTTTTTCAAATGGAACATCTCGTATATTATTAAATTAATTGCGCTTAATTTTTATTAATAATGTCCTATACCCAAACTCAATAATTTCGGAGTTATTTTTAATTTTTCATTACAAACAGCTTAATTATTTGTTTTCGGTTCGATTTAGTTTAATGGGTAAACGATTTGACAAACAAAAACAAATAAACGTCAACAAAGGTCAAAAATTAAAATCTTATTGTTGCTGTTAATTAGGTGTAATATTAGTGATTTCTTAAGTTTCTGCGTTTAATATTGTCATTGTGTTATTTATTGATTGGATTAGTGGGAAGGTACGTAGTTTTCTTGTATATTTGTTGTTTGCCACATATTATTATTACGGTTTTTAGTTAAGTCAATATGCAGTTTCAAAGCAACGAACTCGTTGACATGATTTTCATTATGGGATCTGCCCAAAAGAATTGTCTATTAACCAAGCGAATTTATGCGTAAAGATATCCTGACAGAAGACAACCTTCAGTTACAAGTTTGGAAAGACTTAAGGAAAGATTTATAGAACGGAAAATGTGAGTTATGGAAAGCTTGAAAGGACAAAGAGGACAAGTGACGAAAATAAATTGAAAGTCTTGTTATCAGTAATTGAGGAGCCCTCTACTAGTTCGACCAAAATATCAACAGAAACTAATATACCACGATCTACTGCTAGCAAGATTAAAAAAAAATATATCATCACCACAGTATTTCCTTTCATCAAGAACTGTTGGGGCCTGATTTAGAGACTGGAAGGACGTTTTGCGAATGGGGATTAGAAAGGATAACACCTAACTTCTTCCAAAAGGTATTATTTACTGACGAATCGACCTTTACTCAGAGTGGTAGTCCAAACCGTCATAATCTTCATCATTATGCCAATAGACAACCCAAGAATATTAAGAGCGATTGATAAGCAAAGGCAATGGACTATAAATGTTTGGAATGGTATTATGGGCATGTTTATAATTGGACCACATTTCTTTCACGGACATTTAAATGGTGCGCAATATTTGAATTTCTTGCAATATGACTTGCCTCAGCTTCTACAAAACGTTCCTCCAGTTCTAAGGGAAAATATATGGCTTCAGCACGACTGTGCTCCAGCACATTTTGCACTAAATGTCCGACACTATTTGAATCAAGAATTCGAAGAACTTGATTTTTTTCTATGGGGGTACATAAAAAATATTGGATACCAGACACCTCCAACTACAGCAGACGATATGAAGCAACGTATAATATGTGCTTTTGAAACAGTTTCCATTGAGAAGTTGCAACACGTAAATAGGTCCTTTCTGTCAAGGCTGCAAATGTGTTCTATTCAAAATGGGGTTCACTTTGAAAATTTATAATAAATACTGCATCTAACAAAATTACAGTTTGATACTTTTAGTCGTTTATTTGTTTTTGTTTGTCAAATCGTTTACCCAGTACACTAAATCGAACCGAAAACAAATAATTTAGCGGTTTGTAATGAAAGATTAAAAATAACTCCGAAATTATTGGGTTTGGGTATAGGACATTATTAACAAAAATTAAGCGCAATTAACGCATCATTCCAAAAATTTAATAATATACGGGGTGTTCCATTTGAAAAAAATCAGTAAAAGCCCTTTGACGATAGCCAAATTGATTGCATCGTAACAAACACCCTGTATAAGAAATAAATGTTTGATTATTTTGTAGGTTCAACACATCCCTTGGCTGCATACTTACTAAATAATTTTGTCTTAAATAATCGTAATACTATCGCATAGAATTATTATGGTAAACATTATCGCGACCATTTTTTTACAATTTTCATTAATAACTCAACAATGCCTCATCCAAAACCAAAACCCCAGATATCGATGAAAACATAAATTAAAGTAGATAAGGAAAAACAATCATTTAAAAAAAATTCGAATGTGTGCCATTTTAACGCATCACCCTGTATAATTCAAATTATTTTTAAAATGTGTGTTTTTTGTTACTGTGCCACTTTCTATAAAATAAATTTCTTCAGTACTATTTAATAACGCCTATATTGGACTTTGACACACTAATGAGCAACCCTGTATATCTATACTTAATTAAAGCAACATAACATTTGCATACGTACTAGACTAATGTAGCAAAATTAAATAAAAAATAAAAACATAAAATTATTACTGCCACGAAAACAAAAACAAGTAAATAGCACGTTTGAAACCTAGCACATCTTTTTCTTAAATCATCAGGTAGGTAGTGGGTTGTACGAATAAATATTATAGGTAAATGACTTCGAATATAAAAAGTTGTTCCATGTAAAGGCGAAGGGCTAAGGTTCTTGTTCCTGATATTGATATTGTGGACGACAGACCTATATCTTATCTTGTTGTAAAAATACTCCCTAATTTTAACCCAGACACATCCCTCCCGGCTAGGGCCACACGAAATGGAGTAAAACAATATTAAAGAACCAAAAAAGTTATTCAATGGCGCATGTTTAACCATCACAGTTCATCTAATTTATAAAATATACTTCACATTTTCTATTCTAAAGATGAAGGGCATGTCATTTTGCACATTTTGAACCCTCCCAGATATTGACCGCACAAACAACAAAAGCGTAAGTAAATAACGACAAAACAAAGCCTTCAAATAACGAAGTTTTCAATTTTCTACTAAAAGCAGATTTGAATGGATATATTAACTTAAGATTATTGTGGATAACAAGACCAACATGCTTACAATATCTATAAGTATTTCAATGAAAAAAATCAAAATCGGTCGAGATAATAGGTAAAACCAATTCCCTTGCGGTTCCCTTTGTTTTTGAAAATCGAAATTCTGACAGTTCCAAAGTACTTCAAAAGAAGTCATGACCAGTCAAGATAATAAAAAACATAAAACTCTGAAATCAAACCCCCCCCCCCCCTTAGTTATTTGATTCTATGAATGGCTTTCTCTTCCGTAAATACAAACACGTTTTTACCGACTATGCTTACTTTTCCTATATGTCCTAACATAAACGTGTTGAAATAACAATTAAGGACCGGACGTATCAGGCCCAAACTACGACGGACAAAAGAAATAGTGTATAACATCACGCAGTTACTGAATAGCATTATTCATATAATGAACTGTTTTGGTCGAGAAAACGGACAGCAAAAAAAATCGATTTTACTGTTAAATCCTTTCTTCATCGGCGTAGGTAAAAGAGAGACGAGTTTTCAAAATTCATTCTATTTACCTTATATTTCATAAGATAATAAAGTAGGAGAGTTTACTCGATTTCAACTGCAAAATGAACAAATAATAATGTATTTTGTATTTTATAGATCCACATGCACTATTGAAACGTTGTATTTTTAAAGAGGTTTTAATTTTATTTATATAATTGGATATCAAGTGGGTGGTGATCTATTAAATAAAAAATACCTTATTATTTGTTCATTTTGTAGTTCAAGTCGAGTAAAGGCGTATTAATATTTACTAGCAATAGGAAGTATTGCTAGTAAATATTAATACTCTTCTGCAAGATTTGTTCTCTTTGAATGAAGTACATCCTTGTAGATAGAAAACGTTCTTTCTACATCGCAACTATATATTATTATACCGTGTGGCCGCCGTTCATAGCGCGATGCATGTATTAGTAACTACTGGTCGACTATAAATGGGCGTGCCAACTTGAATTGCCACACCGACAGCGGGCGTATAAGTTATACGTATAAATGTATTCGTAGGCAAATCAAGTGAAGAGCAGTGTAATAGGTATTGCGTTCCCGTTGTAAGTAATTATTTGTAGTTGTTTGAAGCATCAGATAATCACTGATAATATGTCAGTGAAGTAACTCATCACAGCTTCATAAACAACATAAAAGAGCAAAAATCAATAATAAATAACTCCTAGACTTTAAAATAAAAAAAACTTCTTAACTAAAATAATATTTTTCAACAAATATTATTATCTAAAAACTCAACTATAATAAATTACTGAAACATAAAATATTTACTTCTTAAAACAGAATTGTAATTCAACATTGCAATTAACCTGTAATTAGCTAAAAAAATGTTATTCTTAAGCAATAATAAAACTCGAACTGACGCCCATATGTGGAAGCGACGACGGCGAATACGACTGCCCGACTACACCGTATAAATCTGGATTTTTGGACAAATACGAGTGCATCATAGGCATATGGAAAGACTAGCTCTGTTGTAATCCAGTATAACACTGCGTCTACTTGTTTACCGTTCTAATACACAGACATCTCTATCTGTTTCGCTTACTCTACAGGTATCGCGATAATGCAGACGCACGCGGTCTTATGGTATATTATAGGTGCGTACTGGAAATATTCTTTTATTTCAGGGTATTTAGCAGTTAGATTTTGTGTCATTGTCCCCATACATAATTGCCGCAACGTTATTAAATCTGCATTTCTATTAAAAACTGCGTCTAATTTTTGCCGAAGGCTACATCCGAAGCCACTTGGGATACTTTTGAAATTATTAATAGCCGCATCTAATGTGGTTAATCCATCTTTTAATTTGAGATTTCGATTTTCAAAATATGTGATTAGTTTAGGCAAATTTTCAGTGTTCCTGAAGGAATAACAACTGATTTTTTAAATTTGGGGTTTGTGTTAGTTCTTTGCACTCAGAAATACTTCGAGCATCGTCATTTAAACATGTAACGAAATTTTGTAAACTATTGCATAAAAATTAGTAGCTTCCAACCATGTTCCCCATCTAGTTATTACTGGCGAGCGAGGCAGTGACAAAGATGGAAGTTTTTCCCTGTAAAGAGCTACTCTTGATGGTGCTTTTTTGAAAGCGGATACAAGTTTATCAACTTCCGGATACCTGTCTCTGATATATTCACAGATTCTGTGGAGAGCATGTGTTACACAAGTAATATGCAGCATATAAGGATATGTTTCCCTTAATAGTCTGCCTGTTCTTAACATATATGCGGCACTGTCATTAACAAATAAAAGTATTTTTTCCCTGTACCTGTCGTCCGAATGAAGCATTTTGTGCAAATTCTCGTCAATGGTTTTAGCAATTGTTTCCGCACCAACTGTATTTATAACTTTAGATGGTATTACATATGCGTTATATTGAATAGTTGGATGTAGTACACCAGCTACAACATTTACCACACAGCATCCTAATATATCGACAGTTTCGTCGGCACTTATCCATAGGTACTGATTTGAAAGATGTCTTCTAGTGCAATCTACTGTTTTCGTGAAGCACTTAGAAACATAATATTTGCGTAAGGTAGATTCATCAGGAACATTTCGGCCAGTATATTTTTGAAAAAATGTTTTGAAAGTGGGATAGTCAAGTTTATTTAATGGGATATTAGCCGCCATTAAAGCTTCACAGAGTTCTTCGTTAAAATTGTCAGCTTCCAACGGGTCCAGTTGCTGAGTATGTTTTAGCGATGCTAAGTGACGTTATACGTGCGCTTTTTGGGCATTCTGTAATGATATTTTAAAGACTTTGCAATAAATGGAGGACATACAATCAGTATGACCCTTAATCGAACTCGCCATTGTTTCACGACGCCATTCTCGACGTTCTTCCATATCATAATAACATAAACAATGTTCTAGATCTAAATAAATGATAATTAAAAATGTATGCGAATGTTATTAAAACTTAATGAAACCCAGTGCACACTTACGTCAAGATAATTGGGAAAAGTAGATTCACTGAAACGGTATTAAACAGGAACTATTACAAAAATTACGAAGTATGTAATTAACAGTCAAAACAATGAAAAAACGGAACTAACTCCCCGTACTTTATTTATCTTGCGAAATATAAGGTAAATATAATAAATTTTAAAAACCCCTCACGCTTCTACCTAAGCCGATGAAGAAAGGATTTTACTCGTAAATCTCTTTCTTGATCGGCTTTTTTTGCATTCATTTTCGAGTAAACAACAGATATTGCAGTTCACCATGTGAATAGTGCTATACAGTAAATGTGTGTTTACATTATTTCTTTGCTCCGTCGTAATTTAAACCTGGGACGTCCGGTGTATACTAGTAACAATATGCTGCCTAGGTCTTTCACTAAAGCCATTGAAACACTTACCATTACTTTATTAGGATAAATTATTATATATTTTGGAAAGGTCGTTATTTAACATTACCAATTTAACATTTATATTAGTTCGTACTTTCGGATTTCGTTTTTACCCATTTTCTCGGCGGATTAAAATTTTTTCTTTAAAATACAGTGGAACATTTAAAATAAACCCAGGACAACTAACCGACAGAATTTCAGTTTTCACGAAAAGGGGGGTGGGCAGTGAAAAACTCATTCTTTTCGATTATTTCGACTAATTTTTTTTGAGATATTCTATGAAGTCGTTTTTTATCCTTGCCAATTTTGAGTATTTTTTGGAAATACTTTGGAACAATTTAGAACAAACCTCGAATAACCTGGAACAACAGTCAGATTATTGATTTTCGAAAAAAAGGAAGGCTAACTTCACACACTCAACCTTGTCTTTCCATTTCACAGGTTAAAAGTGATATGTGACTTTTGGTTAAAGGTGTACACGTATTATCTAATTCCTATAAAATGCATTTTGTTAAAAAATCTATGCATTTAAATATACTAAATGTGAATATTATTTTCTTTAGATTGTGCATAAAATTATAAGTAAACGTCGCTTTATAGGATAAAGGCCAGCATTAGTGCTTCCTTCAACACGGAGTATTTCAATGACAATTTCCGTTTTAAAATTACGACGGAAGAAAATGTTTAGAGGAAAGTGAATTTCAGGATTTCTTCCTTTTTTTTTACTTATAGCAAGTAGCTTACATATGTACATTGTGGCAGAATAATAATGGACTTATAAATAATAGCCATTAAAATGTATAGGAGGATGTCCTTTTGTAAACACAAAATCTATCTACAATTTCTGAATTGTTTTCTTTTAGCGTGATGTGAATTATATGATCTAGGATGACAAAGAATGGAAAGAAACAATGTCAATTCAATTTAGATTTGAAACAATTCGGCATTGTTCAAATAATTTTCCCAATGCTTTCATACCAGATCCTAATCCATTAGTTTATAGTAAGTTGTGAGCTGCCAGTAACGGATTTGTTTAAAAAGTATTTGTACATTGGTGTTTAGTCAGTCCTTGGACTCAAAGAATTCATAGATTACACGATTGTAATATGTATAGTCTGATAGAAAACTACTGGATAGTTACCTTATCATAATTGAAACAAAGAGGTTAAATGCTATGTAACTTTATGTTAAAAATACTTTCTTTTCTGAATATAGAACATACGAGGTATGCACATAAAATAATTAGTCTCCGTCAAAGTAGTTGGTTCTCATAACTGTACGTGGGAAATGGGAACTCAGATACTACAAAAACAGCTGGGCGGTTTTAACTTTTTTAAATATACAGAGTAATAAGGATATTGCGGCTCATAAGTTTTCTTCCTGTCAAAGCGAACTGCCGTGATGTACCTTCTCCTTTAAATGGCCCTCTTTGGAAAGTGTTTCAAACACTTCTCCTAGTTATTAAAATAGAAAATCAGTATGCTTTTGATATTGATTTGATCTATCTGACCTTTTTGCTTTTGGTGAAGTTGAGATTCATCTTTAATCGAGTTTGGACCGTCTGAGAATGTCTCAGATTACCTCAAACTTTGTCCCTTGATAAAACACCATCGCCATTATCTTGATTTTTGTCACACTGTACCCAAGTTTGACACAAACTTGATAGCGCACTTGACGCTAGAAAAATTCGGTTTACGAAAAAAAATACTACGAACTAAGTGATTCTTAAGAAACCAGACTCATACTGAAGACGGAAGTGTGCACCGTTGAGTTGTTTTTAGTGATGGTGGAAAGTGTATGCAGCGCAAGTGTTAAATTTGTAATGATTTTGCTCGTACCAGAAGACAACGTCTAAACGATGCCAATCGGTATTTTGTACAAAGTGTTGTTCTGTTTGTTGATCTGGTTGTGTTTATGCGTTTTAAGTGGGTTTGTTTATTACTTACATTTGTGTGCTTTGTTGAACTTTTATTTATATTATAGAATTGGTTTAATTGCAAATAGCTGATTGTAGACAAATTTCATTTTATTATGTTTATTGCTGTTAAAATGTTAACTTTCAGATATACATTTAAAAATTGGATTATACTATTACGGATTAGATGCAATTTTCGAAAGCTTTCCAAATGATGTCAATTCACAATATGAAAGGTCGATTAATCATATGCCATCGTAAGAACTGATGACAACGAGAGTGTTGTACACAAGTTCATCAATAATAATAATTATGTTTAAAAATCATTTTGTAAATACAGGGTACTCTAAAAGAATGAACCGATTTGGTATATTTGTATATTTATATTAAAGTTCGTAATTAAAATACAAAAAAGGATTCCATAGCTTAGTAGGGAGTGGAAGGTCGAAAAGTACGCCGCTCTAACTGCCTCGTAGGTAGCAATATGTTTTAATCTTTTAATAGCGAAAACCACGGAAGTCAATCTCCCAGCCAGATCGTCCACATGTAGATTCCACCTTAGGTATGAATCCATAGTCAAGTCCAAGAATTTGGCGTTCCCACATTCTTCTAATGTTTTTGTGGTAAATGTCAAGGATTGTATTTTGACAGGATTCGTTTTCAATCTGTTTGCTGCCAACCATCCCTCGGCATGTTGTACGGCTATAGTGGATTCTCTCCGCAGCTCATCCTGTTCCCCTGCTCTGACCAGCATCGACGTATCGTCGGCATATACATACAACTCCGCATCCGGAATATTGACTGGCATATCATTGATATACACAAGAAACAGAAGTGGGCCAAGTATTGACACCTGGGGCACTCCGAAATTTAATTTCGGATATATCAGAGACTCTATCGTTCCATGCCGTCATCTGAGTTCTTTCTGACATGTATGATTTTATTAGTTTTAATGGGAGGCCACGCACCCTATGATGTTCCAATTTTTCCAATAGTATGTCTGGAGTTACCGAGTCGAAACCCTTCTAAGGTCGAGCATACTCATTTCTGCACACATCTTATTATCTAGTGCCTCAAAGATGTAAACCAAAGCTGCTGCCATGTCACTTATTACAAAGTGTCCCTTCTTGTATCCATGGTAACATATTTTATTAAGGAAGTTCCAAGAAAGTCAAAAGGGCGAGTCTATTTATATAGATTTCTGATGAGGCCCTAGAGCATATTGACTATCGAATAAAATTAACCAACTCTTTAAGGAGAGATTCGATATTTCATTTTTTATTTATTTATTATTTATTTCATGCCTTAATGACTATCTTACTTAAAACAGTCAAATTAGTAATTTTCTGACGAATGTCCAAATAAGTAAAATACAATAGGTAGTTGATGATTTTTTAATTAAAAGTCCAATCAAAAAAGTGTCTAGTGTGGAATTACCTTACAAAAATGAATATTAATAGTGGTGCATGCTACGTTTGCGAAAATGATTTATATATACTGAAAATACTTCGAATTTCAATTATCATCATTTGTAATTACACAAAAACACTAAAACACCTTCACCACACTAAAGCACAAAAATGGCTAAATACGTATTTCAACAACTAAGTTGTCATCATCAGTAGCACTGATTAAAAATCGCGCTGTCTACACACCGTAGCGTACAGAACAACACTGATTTCCAATTTACGGGGATGGTTTATTCTTTTACCTAGGCTATTAACTACTTCATTAAAAATACCTGATCGTTGTACCGTTAAATACGTCATACTTACTATTCTAATCCTATCCTTTAATTCTAATATTCTGAGAAAACCAACACTATAATTTCCTATTTACGGGGATGGTTTATATATTTTTACCTAAACTATTAACTACGTCATTAACAGTACCTGATCGCTGTATCGTTAAATTAGTCATGCTTAATACTATAATTCTATCATTTACTTCTAATGTACTATGAAAAACTAACGGTATCTAAAAGGTATTGTTTACACCACAAACTTATATAAACAAGATTGGGGAATTGGCCCGTTATCTGAATTCATTAATTTATTTTTATTTTTCTGAATGTATATACTCTCGTAACTATCTAGTTCTCTATAATTGCGCACTTGTTTTATAAGTTTGAGGCCGCTTGCTGGAATATCATGACCTGTGTCCGAAATATGTCGAGCTACACTAGACTTCTCTGTCCTATTAAACCGAAAATGAGCAATGTGCTCTTTATAGCGAGTTGCAATCGAACGTCTAGTTTGGGCGATATATTTTTTCTCGCATTTATTACAATTAATTTCATAAATTCCAGATTTTTGTTCTACCTCAATTTTATCTTTAGTACTGCTCAAAAGACTTTTCAACGAATTACATGATTTAAACGCGACTTGCAAACCAACATTTTTAAAAATATTATTTAAGTTTCTCGAAATATTATGAAAAGGTAGGACAACAAATTCCTTATCTATATCACTTTGAGGTAGCAAAGTTGTGGAATTTAGAATTACATTCTTACGTTTCATTTTTCTTAAGATATTGTCAACTACGTCTGACTGGAAATCATTGTATTCAGCGATACCCCTTATATGGCGTAATTCTTTCTCGTATCTATCTCTTGTAAGTGGGAAGTTTGTGCTTTAGTGTGGTGAAGGTGTTTTAGTGTTTTTGTGTAGTTTCAAGCCACAGACTCCAAGTTTAGTTTCTTTATCATTTGTAATTATGGACTACAATTTGCTATTCACTCACATATATTATTAGTAATACCGACAATGGATATTTACTATATTTACAACTACTTTACAGCGTTCCGGAGTATTCCATTCTGGCCCCGATGCTCTTAATTTATGTTAATAACTTACATTTATCAATGAATCCTATCTTCTTTCAGAGTTTGCCAACAACAGTTTTGTGGTGTCGGGGTTATGCGTTGGGGCCATGTCTCTAGCTTTAGTTGATGTGGTGGATAAGAAGAGTCGTTGGACTAGTTGATGTGATGAGTGGACCCTTGCGTTGACTGGCTCCAACACTCAATTGATCCAGTTTGGGCCTGCAACGAAGGGTCTATATAGTATATGCTCCCTGGTCAGTAAATCAAAAACGGAATGTTCTTCAATTAACTTTTTGGGTATGACGGCGGAAACCTACTTGGTGGGGGGAGGGAATATTACCAACGACTGGTGCGGGGCTCTCCTCGAAAGTATATGGGATTTGACAAATATAAAGGACCGAAGTGTCACTTCCGGCCCGAATTTTAAAAATTTGTTTCTACAAATGTTCAAAATTATTTTCTAAATATTTTCATACTCTGTATAAAACGTATAATTTGTGATATATTCGCAAACGACTGTGTTTCGATAACAGTAAAGGAACTTCTGGTAGGAATTTTGTAAAACTCTTTTTATAAAATTGTTCTCAAATTAATTTTTGAGTACTTTTCTTGTCTTTAGAAATTTATCAGAACGTAGTTTTTAAGAAGGTATTGCTAAAATTAGATATTATCAATAAATTAGACTATTATTTCTGGTCACCGATTTCTTCGATTTCACTTTTTCGTTATAAAATCGTGATCGTTTGTAAAAATTTGGAGGTCGAAAATTAATAAATACTGAAAGATATCAAGAGGAGTTAAAATCAGCTACAAGAACGTACAAGGAGATTGTTCAAAAAGATGCTCCAACACATATAGTTCAACAAAATCGTTTTTCATTCGGCACAACTCTTTGATAATCATGCATTATTAAATTTTTCTGCACATGGGAAACAAAATTTTATTATTATGCATTTTTTCTCAACCGTTATTACATATTTCATATATGTATATCTTCAGTTAAAAATACCACCTTACACCTACATATAAATATTACGATATACATGTAACAAAGATAAGTAATAAAGTAGCAAAATTAAGAGAAAGGAATAGCCTAATATTTTATTTAAAATACCAACAGTAATGTGGTAATACTTGCATGTTTATATGAAAGAGACAAGAAGTTAATTAACGTTAATTTTCAGACATTCCTTTATCATACGAAAAAAACATAACAGTTTATATACAGACAATACTTTATGTATGGTGTCATTATAACTGCGAAATATAAAAAACGACCTGTCATAATCTGTATTTATCTTCATACAATGTATATGTAGCACGTATAGTCATGAACTTGAATAATGGAGTACACTTATGGGTGCCGCTGTATCCATAATATAATGTCTTAAACTTTTATTTTTGATCTCTAACTGCTACTGAACTGGCATCATTGTTTTATTTTCAAAATATGTACTGAGTATGGCGTTGCCGCTGCAGCAAACATTTCTCATTGAACTGTTTCAATCGTGTCTAGCAGTACTTAAAATATGCACGGATTGAAAATACTCGTAGAATTAATAGCTGTATATTACAGTACGTGAGAGATAGACAGATAGATGCAACGTAACTTTTACTTAAAAAATGAGAATACATTTTGCATCACTTAACATAATTCTAATGAAATGAGAGGTCAGTGTTATGGTCTTGTTAGACAGAATTTTATTATTTACTATTAGATGTTGTAACAGCTAGACTGTCCTGCATTATTTTATTTAAGTTAGTACCTAAATTACGCATTATCGGAATCGTATACATATACGAGGGAGCGTTTTTAAGTTTGCGGGATGTAGGGGTAGTGAGAGAGCTCTGTCATGTCGTAACGTGTTTGGTGACTCAATATCAGTACAAATATAAAGTTTTAACATAATCGCGTTAGTAGTCCTTAAATTATCGACGACCAACGAATTTTATCAGGGAAAAATATCAAATAAGGAGACAATCGAGTATCGCGCATTTATCAAGTTCCTTTCAAAACAAGGCAAGTCTGTTCATATCATACTGGAAGAGATGCCATTGGTTTACGGGGAATCTTGCCCGGGAAAAACTATGGTACTTAAACACTTTAAGCAAGGCAGGGAATCACTTGAAAACAACCCACGGCCGGGGCGGCCTATTGAAGTGACAATTCCAGAACTTAGACGAAAAATTAATAATGAAAGATGTTCGGCTAAAGCAGACACAACTCACAGGAATGACTACAGTATCTGATACAAGCATTTTTAAAATCATTAAAGATCATCTTGGCATGACTAAGGTCAGCGCAATATGGGTGCCGAGAATGCTTACGCCGCGGCGTCCCAAAACCAACAGCGAGTGGAATGTTTCTGTGCGTGTTTGGATCTCTGTAACGAAGACAGGGATGTCGTATTGAGTCGAATTGTTACTGGGGATAAAACTTAGGTTTATCATTATGAACCTGAATCCAAGCAAGATTCCATGGAGGAGCATAAAAAGGCACACCACCCAAGAAGTTTAAGGTGTCACATAGACGGCCACAAAGCTCATGGGTACCGTTTTGTTGGATTCAGGAGGAATACTGTTAATTGATTACAAAGATAATTGGAGAATACTACGCTTCAATCCTGGAGAGTTTAAAAGAAGTCATTAAACAAAAAGATGGGGAAAATTGACGAAAGGTGTCCTGCACCTGCACAATGCTCCCATCCACAAGACTCGTATTGCACTGGCTGCCCTGTATAAAGCGGGCTTCGATATTTTGAATCACCCATACTATAGTTCAGACCTGGCACATAGCAATGTTGGCCTGTTCCCTAAAATAAAAGAGCTGCATGGTAATGAATTTACAAGTGATGAAGAAGTAAAGGACGCAGTTTCGGCGCATTCTTCACACAAAGATAATATTTTTTTATAAAGGCATAATATACACAAGCTAACTGAAATATCTGAAAAATGTAGGGTTGCAGGTGAATATATTGAAAAAGAAAAATTAAGATGTATTTTTATTTTCTCTCCTTTTCTCCCCATTCCGATAACTTAAAAACGCTCCCTCGTATGTCTAATGTGTTAAGTATCAAGCTGTGACTAGATACAACGCTATCTTAGAATTATAGGGTTTAAACAAACGATAATAAATAGAGAACATCCATATTGCAGATATCGGCATAGACTTTTACTTACTTAGCTCTTTTTTCAACAGTATTTGAGATTTTTACATTTTACGTTCCAATCACAACAACTATTATAAAGACGTCAAACTTTACTGATTGTTTTTTGATCAAAGTAAAATTAGTATTTTTCTTGTATAATACTATCATTACACACCACAAGGAACTGTATCTAAAATTGAGGCTCTAATTGCTATTTATTAACTACTGCTTGTATAACAATAAATCAAACTTTTTAATAAATAAACCTTATTAAACAATGCTCTGATTAGTTTATTTAGCTTCTGTAAATTTAAAGACAAATTGTTTAATAAATATTTTAGCCTTATATCAGTACATGAAGTGGATTATTTTTTCTTTTTATACTAGAAATCATAATGGACCAATATGACTACAAACTGCGGCTGTTACCAGGCGTGCATGTACAACATACAGTGAGCTGAGAGTATTGTTTCACCTCTCCCAATGATGCACCACACATTTATTGGTTTTAAATTAGCTAGAAATGTCTCACCTAATGAAAAGCACATACTTTTCCACAGGTGAAATACCATGTATTAAATTGTGAAATTTCAAGAGTGAATGGAACGAACCAAATTATCAAGTAATTAAATGTTCATCTGTTATCTGCCCAAAAATGCATTCTAACGAAAATAATGATTTTCCATGATGATTTCAACAAGACGTTACTTCAACTTCTGGATTTTGAGATAAGAATTTCTTAATGTATCACATTGCATTATCATGTTTATAAACTTAACACATACGAAAAACAAAACCACATCAAAACTAATAATAACTGACATACAAAACTAAGGTTCATTCATTGTTTGCCCACAGACACTATATTGGATCACGTGGTTTGGTTTGCCCCATTATGTACAAATTTAAGTTCTTTGCTTTTGGTCCTTGACAAAAAGAGGAACATTTTTGAAACCAAAGAATCCTAAACTTTTCATTTTTGTATAATCAGTAATTTAAATTCACAGACTTGATTCGGAACTCAGCCAAAATTTAGAATAATTTGATATAAAAATTTCGAACACCTCAAATATTTTCAAAAAAAAAAAAACTAGAAACACTGTACACGTTTTATTTTTATTTATATTTTTCATATACGAAAAAAAATTAGGTGTGGCCACCACACGACTTTCTTATATACAAGGTGTCTCTAAAAGGTCTTTAAACAACTCTACCACGTATTTTTCGGACCAAAATAAACCGATTTAGCAAAACTTGGCTTAGTCAAAGTTGCTTAGTTTGTGCGCAATACGGTCCTGAAGTTGCAGTTGGAAAATTGTTTTTTTGTTATAAATTTGAAACGGCTGGAGCGATTGCGCTAAATTTTGTCACGTTTACATAGTTTTATGAGTCAAGAAATTCTGTATCAAAATTGTGATAGTAATCAATCCATAGGCGGAGAACCTGCGTTTATAAATATTAAAACATTTCCATTTTCTACGCCAATGGATAAAAAAGAGTTTGTCTATAAAATTTAGATTAAGCGTCTTAAGTACAAGAAAAAAGGTACTCTTGGTAAGACTCGAAAAATTGCATCGTTTTCTCAAAAATCGCATTTTAAGATTTGAGAACATTAACTAGAGGACGGCAGCGCATACTGTGTGCTCCATGTACATGTACCTTTAAGCCGTGTACACGTGTCTTAGGCCGTTTAGACGTCTCTTTAAACTATGTACACGTCTTTTGACGTCGTTTTTGAATTGATAATTTTTTTTTGTAAAACGTTTTCTTTTTTAAAAAATACAGAACGGCCAATACCAGATAGGTTAAAACAAAAAGGCACTGGTTTACAAAAAAGATATTCTATTTATCTCGACAATTGATGCAAAAAATGCTATTTTTTTGATGTTTTTTTTGTTTTAAGAATTCCACTTGTGCCCTGCGTTTTGTAAAATACATATGTTTGTATTATATGGTTTACAAAAAAGATATTCTATTTATCTCGACAATTGATGCAAAAAATGCTATTTTTTTGATGTTTTTTTTTGTTTTAAGAATTCCACTTGTGCCCTGCGTTTTGTAAAATACATATGTTTGTATTATATGGTTTACAAAAAAGGTATTCTATTTATCTCGACAATTGATGCAAAAAATGCTATTTTTTTGATGTTTTTTTTGTTTTAAGAATTCCACTTGTGCCCTGCATTTTGTAAAATACATACATATGTTTGTATTTAGTTGTTATTGTTGGTTTCCATAGTTATGACTATTTGAATATTTGACAACGACTTTTCTGGATTTTCAAAAGTGTTTTCCAAGAAGAAAGAAATTTTAGACCGTGTTCAAGAAGATCCGGAACTGAGCGTTAGACGAATAGCTAGAGAAATTGCAGTATTTAAAGATGTGGTCAATAGAGTAATTAGAGAACAATTATTACATCCATACCATAAGATTCGAGTTCAAGACCTCTTACTTCAAGATCCTGAAAGGCGCCTAAATTTTTGCCGGTTTATTGAACATAAAAGAGCAAGAAATTTAAACTTTTGCAAAAAAATCTTATTTACCGACGAAGCTTGTTTTACAAGAAGAGGGATAACGAACTTTCATAATGAACATGTTTATGCAGAGGAAAATCCACATGCCATTAAAATTAACTACTTTCAACATGAATTTAAAATGAATGTATGGGCTGGAATAATCGGAAATTTTATTATTGGACCTGCCAGACTACCGCAAAGATTAACTGGAGAAGCCTATTTGATTTTTTTACAACATACTCTTCCGGACTTGTTAGATGATATACCGCTAGATATTCCACGAAATATGTGGTTCATGCACGATGGTGCACCACCACATTTTTCGATGAACATACGACACTACTTAAACCATCACTTTCCAAATAGATGGATCGGTAGAGGTAATGACGCTCCTGTACAATGGGCACCTCGAAGTCCAGATCTGAATCCTCTGGATTATTTTTTTTGGGGACACCAGAAATCCATTGTTTACAATACACCTGTAAATAATGAAGAAGAATTGTGGCAACGTATTCAAGAAGCAACCAATAATCTCAGAGGTGATATAGAAGTTTTGCAAAGAGTTCAATTTAATTTCCTCCGGCGAATAGACCTTTGTATTCACGAAAATGGTAGACATTTTGAACACCTTTTATAATATCTTTTCTTTTTTTTTTTAAAAAATCATTGTTTCATTTTCATTATTTCATTGTTTAATTGTTAATAATTCTCTGTTGTCCACCAACCAGAACACAATTGGAATTTATATGAAAAAACATTATTAAAAAAATAGCATCTTTGTATTAATTGACGAAATAAACAGAATATCTTTTTTATTAACTAGTGCCTATTTGTTTTGACCTATTTGGTATTGGTCGTTCCGTGTTTATTAAAAAAGAAAACATATCATAAAAGAATTGTTAACAATTCTTAAAATGCGATTTTTGAGAAAACGATGCAATTTTTCGAGTCTTACCAAGAGTACCTTTTTTCTTGTACTTAAGACACTTAATCTAAAATTTTATAGACAAACTCTTTTTTATCCATTGGCGTAGAAAATGGAAATGTTTTAATATTTATAAACGCAGGTTCTCCGCCTATGTATTGATTACTATCACAATTTTGATACAAAATTTCTTGACTCATAAAACTATGTAAACGTGACAAAATTTAGCGGAATCGCTCCAGCCGTTTCAAATTTATAACAAAAAAACAATTTTCCAACTGCAACTTCAGGACCGTATTGCGCACAAACTAAGCAACTTTCACTAAGCCAAGTTTTGCTAAATCGGTTTATTTTGGTCCGAAAAATACGTGGTAGAGCTGTTTAAAGACCTTTTAGAGACACCTGTATATGAACGTTTGAAACTATACAATTTCAATTTTTTTTATACAAAAATTATTCAAAATCCTATTATAAGTACTTAATAAATCGCTATATAATGCATACTTTGCAAGATATTCGAAAAAAAGTGCTACTTCCTAAGAATAAAAGTGTTACTTCCGGTCCGAATTTTGAAATTTCATGTATACTCTAAATATTTTTGTACTCTTGATAAATATATATTGAATTTGTAAAAAATCGCTATTCGGTAAGAGTAAAAGTGGTACTTCCGGGCCGAATTTTGAAAATTTTTGTATAGAAAAGGTGTTGAAAATTAAGTTTTGAATACCTTTATACCCGTTAACGTACCTGTCTAAAAAGCATGAAAACTGATTTTCGATAGGAGTAAAAGACCTACTTCCGGTAGGAATATCGAAAAACTTTTTAAATAAAATTCTTCTTAATTTAGTTTTAAGTACATATGAATTCTTTATAAATTTGTTTAAACTGAGTAGTTGACGAAATATTCGCAAAATTCAATTTTTTCACTTTGACTTCAAAACGTGGACATCTGCAAAAATCTCGAGGTCGAAAATTTTCGTCATCACAATACTTCCTTATACTACGTATAAAAAATGAGGTGTGGCCACCACACGACTTTCTTATACGTATGAAAGTGTTACTTCCGGTCCGAATTTTGAAATTTCATTTATACAAAAAATATTCCATATCCAACTCTAAATACTTTTGTACTCTTCATAAATATATATAGAACGCATAATTTACGACATATTTCCAAAAAATCGTTATTCAGTAAAAGTAAAAGTGTTACTTCCGGTCCGAATTTTGAATTTTTTTCATACAAAAGATATTTAAAAGTACGTTCTAAATACTTTTATACTCATAATGTACCCGCCTAGAAAGCATGACTTGCGAGATATTCGCAAAAAACTGATTTTCGATAAGAGTAAAAGACCTACTTCCGGTAGGAATTTCGAAAAGCTTTATTAACACAATTTTTCTCAAATTTAATTTTGAGTATATTTGAATTCTTTATAAATTTGTTTAAACTTAGTAATTGACGAAATATTTGCAAATTTCGACTTTTTCACTGAAGTAAACTACTACTTCCGGTCTGCCGATTTTGCTCAAAATCGAATCAGTTTTCAAGAGGGAGATTATATTCGTAAATACAAAATTTGGAATTGAATCTGTAGCGGTTTGACCGCTATCGTGGTCATACACACAGAGACACAGAGACATTTTTTAAAAGCCACTTTTTCGGTATCAGGGGAACTCAAAACGTGGACATCTTCAAAAATCTCGAAGTCGAAAATTTTCATCATCACAATACTTCCTTATACTACGTATAAGAAAGTAAAAAGGAACAATAGGGTGCAAATTGTTTTTTTTTGTGTGTGTTCTTGACGCTTTTATGATAAACAGTTTATTATTATTATTATTTACTTACTTACTTACACACATATACATACACCGCAAGTTACAGGGGGTTCTTAATCCCTTTTTTATGAAAAACTATAATCCTTTATGTATTACACCCTCTAAATGTGAATCTTATACGATAGTTTTGCAAGTATGAAATACGGTACCCATTGGCTAGGAAGTGGGTTACCACATAGGATAGGCCGCTGTTTGTACTTACATAGTGCAAGAAGCTCGCGTAGCCGTACAGATCTTCTCTGGCCATCGGCGGCTTCGCTCAAGCTCAAGGACGTGCGGATATAATTGAGACTCTTTTCTTGGTCTGCTGTCCAATTTTTGTTTAAAAGAAAGCGCGGTGTAGCGGAGAATAATACAAAGTATAATAATAAGAATTATAAAAATGCGGTCTATTATCGTTCTTAGTTTAGTGTGTATCGTGTCTTGTATTCATGCCCAATCTTGGAAACAACCACAGAATTTTATGGAGAGTATCATATGGTCGCGAAAAGGAAGGGCCAATATTGAAACGACCCAAGACGGTACTAAAACTACGGCGACAATAGTTACACAAAGAAGTAACGAAACAATGGGAAGAACTGAAGCCGCAACTGATGGAACAATAGCGAGGTCTGCGCAAAATGCAAATACAAATGTAGATGTAGCCACTATAAAAATTAAGTACACAACGCCGTTTAAACAAGCAACATATTTAAGTACAAAATCAGCGATAACGCTTGCGCCGTCAAAGGCTGATAATAGTACTGAAATCGTAACACCAGATGTAGAAATAAGTACCTTCCTGGACACGACAACCCAAGAAACAGGTACCACGGAGGAACCCAGAGATAACCACCGATTAAGCGATTTTTATTTAAGCAAACGTGAGAAACCGCAGGTCAAGATTGCATCCAATATAAGCCAGGTTAGTTAAAATTACACATCGTATGTAACTAATGTATGTAATTAATACTTTAAGCCCAAACCAGCATTAATATTAAATTACAGCATACATGCATATAGATATGCATACACATAAATATGATTTAACTTACTTCCTCCTCAAGAAGGAGTATTTTCATTCTAGATGTGTATGTAAACGTTAACTTGCGCATATTTGCATTAAAGTTGTGTTATCATTGCTAAATTATGGAAATATTAATTAAACTCAAGACATTTTTTTATATAAATATGGAACAGTAATAATTCTTTGTTTTCTTGGTGTCCCAAGCTTTACCAAAGCACAATATTTTATCCACATTTTTATAAACATATTTTTAATAATATATTTGTTTAATAGTTTGTTTAAATCAAATTATCAAAACAGTGGTGAGACAGGGGAGGGGAATACCTTGAAAATACGAAAAATCTTCAAATTTAAAAAACCATTTTGTGCTTTTCGAATTAAAAAAATACAATACCAGAAATAAATTTGATAACAACAATTGAGTTTTAAAATGCATATTGTTTACAGACACTATGAACCATATTTATCCATTATTGTCAAGAACATCTTATTAAATGGAACTTCGATTTTTCTAATTTTATAAAAAAAAACATAAATTAATATGAAACTATATGTTTCCTGCACCCAATTATGTATCAACATTTTTATATATTATATTATTTATAAATATTTTCATATTATCTTCCACACTAAACAAATAATAATTTTCATTTACATGAAACATATGCATGTGAATGCAATAATTTTTTAAATTACCTAGACAAGATTTTCAAAAGGGTAAATTTTACATACAATAGAGATAACGCATTTTTATTAAATAAAATATTTGTGTAATAGTTTATATGTTTAAATTATCAAACCAATGGTATGACGGGGGAGAGGGAAAAACATTGAAATTACGAACAATCTTCAAATTTAAAAATCCATTTTGTGCGTTTCGAATTAAAAAAGTAAGAAATTGTAAATAAATATAATACATACTCTTTTCAGTAAATATGAATTATATTATCCATTATTATCGTGAATGAAAGGAATATTCCATTTTTCTAATTTCATTAAAAAAAAAAACAGAAAATAATATAAAAATGTATTCTTCCTGCATTTAATCAACGTTATTATGGATTATAAAATTTTAAATTTTACAACGTAATTTGAAATTTTTATTATGCAGGTAATTTTAAAGCATTTATATATTAAGTTTTTTCTGTTGCAAATAAGAGGTATTCTTTAATTAATATATTCGTTATGGATAACAGCTTACATTCTCTTACCAGACTATATATTTTTAGTTAAAAAATAAAAGTATAGGAACCAGATACAATGTAATAATTTAACGCCAAAAGCAAAACCTTGCAAAAATTATATTACAGCCTAAAATGGATGCAAAAGTATGAAGTGCTATATTGAAAATAAAGAATAAGTAAAGAAGAATATGTTTGTTTCCATCTTTCGATAAGAAACAATTCTGTATTCTTAGTTTTAAACAGTCTACGAATACTTTTACCATCAGTAATTGTAATACTTAAAACAAGTCATGTTTGATCTTCATGGAATAATATCTGGCATCGAAAGAAGGCTAATTAGTAAAATATTAACAAATAGTTGAATAATGAATTTATTAATTTTCTAACATTAGAACAGCATATAAGCATTTTCAAAATAACTACATTCCATGCATCTCTTAATTTACAATCCCTAAGCAAAATTAAATATTTTGTTCATTTGTTTAATAACTGACATCAATCTCTCACATCCTAAAAGTAAATATAAGGCTGCTGAGCATTTTGTGGTTGTTGAGGGTAAATTTAAAATTAACAGACTATAAATGTTTTCGATATCGTCTGCAGCTTTTTTTTAATCGAAAATTTTACACATGTTAGCTGCGGAGTTGGTGTAGTTGGATGGTCTTGTAGGAATGTCGAAGGTTAAAATATTAATAAAACTAAAACAAATGACAGTAGTATTATTTTGATACCCAAATACTCTTTTTCAAGCTTTACTTATGAGGTTATTCACATTATATCAAGAAATATAATAAATGAACATTTTCGGTAAAGTTAGTTCATTGCACTTGCACATTTTTTACAACAGGTTATTCAATGTTCGCAGAAATTCAAAAATTCTTGGCTGATTTAAAGTAAAAATATTTACACATATAAATTACAAGACCCAAGAGATCTCTCTAAACCTAATGATTCCCTGAAAAGTACTGGTCTGTCTAAACTGCGAAGTTGTCATGAAAGATATATGTATGTATATGTATACAATCTACTGCAACCCATACCATAAAATCTCTAATTATCATAATAAAAAAGCAATAATGTGACTTAAATTTTAAATTTAAAATACTGACATATATTAAATAATTACATATACGATGTCGTATCAAAATGTTTCGCTACCCTGTTGACAAAAAAGTAAGTTATGTAAACAGGGTTGCGAATTATATTGAAGGCGATATTATATATCGCCTTCAATATAATTCTGTAGCTCACTCAGCAATATAGCGTTTCTGTAAATTCCGAAATATGTCCTTTTTGAGCTGCTTATTCACCTTCTCGAGGACGAAGTCTATATAAGTCTGGTGAGTAGGTAGAGTACGTAAATAAAATTATATTATATCTGGCATCTAGATTCTGGTGCAGCACAGATTTGGTCGCTTCTGTCAAATACCCCCCACCCTTCAGACCCCATCAAACCTCAGCAGTAGAATTAATTATGGACGATCTAATCTCTGGGAATGAATTCTTAATGAACAATAGTAAAAAAAAAACGATGAAGTTGCACTTGGCTGAGCTGTAGATCTTAATACTCCACAATGCACATTGTTGCAACAATGAAAAAGTAGCAAAACTAAACTAAGCCAGTTAAATATCATTTTTAAATAACACTTTCTAGCCCCCTGGTTTATATGAATATACAATGCAGTGTTCTAGAATTTCTATATTAAAATTGAATACTCGTATTATAAACAATTACTAACTTTTTATTATCCTTGCTATTATTATCTTTTATATAATATAACAAGAAACTTACAGGTTTTAATACATGCCTAAATACTCCGCAGTCCCTTTATCTATGGCTAAAATGTGTTTATAGTCTTTAACAGTGTTTCATAATAATAAAATAATCGCAAAATTTTTTAAATAAAGAATCATTTAAATGTCATTGCTTAAATAAGAAAATCATATTAATTTAATTAAACTATTCCATTGAGATGTATACACTTGTGGCTCTTGGCTAATAGCTTAATGTTAGAGTTTTGGCATGGAAAGCTAATAATCGTAGGTTCGGCTTTGATGTGAGAAAATATATTAAAATAAAAATTTCGATAGAATATTGTAGTTATAATAGCATGTATGATAGCGTTATAATCATCGAAATTTAACCTCGTGAACAAATAATGCCTAAAATATTTATAAACATACTCCTATCCAAAAATGAAGTGTGGGTGGGTACCACACGACTTCATATACGTATGTGTGTTCCGAATGTTTTATACAAAAGTTATTCCAAATTAAGTTTTAAATACTTCCATCTTCTTAATAAACATGTGAGTAGAAGCCTTAACTTCCGGACAGAAATCTGAAATTTTTTATATAGAAAAATTGTTTTGACTCGAACTTTAAATACTGTTGTACTAATAAATCTGCAAAGAATGCATGATTTGCGAGACACTTTCGAAAAACTGCTATTAGTGTAAAAGTGTTACTTCCGGTACAAACTTAAAAAATATATATACAAGAACTATTCCAAATAAATCTGTTTAGAATGCATAATTTTGCGAGATATGTGCAAAAAAAACTGCTATTTCATAACATAGAAGTATTACTTCCGTTCCGAATTTTGAAACTTCTTTTATAAAAAAATTGTTTCGAATCTAGCTCTAGATGTTTTTTTACTCATAGTAAATCCGTATAAAATGCATAATTTGCGAGATATTCGAAAAAATCTGTTATTATATTAAGACAATAAGACCTACTTCCAGTAGAAATTTCATAAAACATGTTTTTATAAAAGCCTTCTAAAAATCTACATGACTACTTTGGGTGTACCAACTTCACAGAAAATCTAATCAGACCTCAAGAGGAAGATCGTTCTTGTAAATACAAAGTTTATTATTCTAACTAAAGTCATGTGGCCGGTATATCACACACCTAGTGACAGAAAGACAGACAAGCATAGGCATGTTTGCAAAAACCACTTTTTCGGTATCAGTGCACTTCAAAACGTGAATATCTGCCGACCTATAATATGCGGCATTGTCTACCATGTGGTGAAATTGGTGGTTGTTGTTCCAAATAAATTGACCATCCTCCGGCAGAAACTACAAATGCTTCATATTTCAGTTATTAGTTTTTGTCAATAAGCTACTACGTCAATATGATATTTTAGATTAGTGTTATTCCTTTCTTTATACATATATATACCGGTTGTGTCAAATATCATTAGGCATAAAAAATCAACATATACGGATATGTATGAAAGTGTATGGCAACCCGGTACCTATTGTCCGTCCCAATGCCGGCGATGTATACATCGTACATATATATGTATACACTTACGTTGATTTCCTATGCCTAATGATATTTGACACATGCGGTATATATGGAACAGATATATATATATATATATATGTATATGTACCGGGTGTTTCGGAATTGCACGGCACTATTGTAGGTACGTGTTCTCCAGCATAAAATAAACAAAAAAGTCCATATAAACATATATCTCAAATTAATTTATTACTAAGATATTGGAGCATAAAGATATTTATTTAACGATACAACATACAAAAGAACTGTTTAAAGTGGCCACCGTTTTGTTGAATGCATCATTCAGCACGACAAATTCATGCTTCTTTAGCACATCGTATAGCATCAGGACGATTCTTGGTAGTTGCTGCGGCTTCCACGATGCGATTACTAAACTCTGATGAATTCCGATTTCTCGATCTATCGCCGTTAGATCGGTAGTTTAGTAATCGCATCGTGGAAGCTTCAACAACTATCAAGAATCATCCTGATGCCATACGAAGTGTCAAAGAAGTATGAATTTGTCGTGCTGAATGCAGCATTCAACAAAACGGTGGCCTCTTTAAACAGTTCTTTTGGATGTTGTATTGTTAAATACTTATCTTTATGCTCCAATATCTAAGTAATAAATTAATTTGAGACATATGTTTATATGGACTTTTTTGTTTATTTTATGCTGGAGAACAAGTACCAAATAAAACACAATTTCTCCTTATGACGTTTCGGACCTTTATTTAGTGGTTCATCAGACCTATATTAACAACAAAAAAGTAAATATTAAAATTAAGTAGTAACATTTAAAAAAGAGAAACATTCATTGTATTTACATATAATTAAAAATAGTACTGAACAGTTTATTCAAGTGAAAAAAATTTTTCGTACATAAAAATTTAAATAAAAAATCTTACATTTAGAATCCTATTGTTGAAGACAACATTTGGTTAATACTGTAAAAACAATTTAATCTTAAATTCCTTTTCGAACGTGGTTTGAAGATATATAGTTTTTAAAGTGTTGTAATATTGTATAACGATAAAATGAAATTGATATTTAAAGAAGTTCGGGTTTATTCTTTTGTGTTTGTGTCCTAACTCTATGTTCGTTACTCCTGATGATGACATTGAACAAATGTAGAAATATTGAGTAGAACAATTGAGTTTTAATTGGTAATACAAACCGCATTCCCGTAAGTCCCCTTTTTTTATTGTTTGGTACGGTCAATAACATTTGAAATATTATATATATATAGAAATAAAATGAATAGAATTGAACTCGGAATTGAATAAAAACACCTTTTCACAAAAACAAACTATATGTAGATTTCATGTGCACTCATCATCAGTAATACTGTTTAAACGTTTATTTACGAATTAAAATATCCTATGAATTTAGACGCCGTATAAAATATTAGGGGTAGGGGTGACAAATACTGAAAATGACTGACCTACTCCCAATATTTCTTTTATACACCTCGTCTAAATCCATAGGATATTTTAACTCGTAAATAAACGTTTAAGCAGTACTACTAATGATGTGTGCAATAGTTTTAATAAACTATTGTTTTTGTGAAAAAGGTATTTTTATTCCATTCTATTAAATTCTAATATTCGGGCTTCGCGGTACATTGAGTCACCTGTGAGCCAAATTTCAGGGCTGTAAGTGAGATACATTCGTCTCAAATTGTGTAGAAATTTTTGTCCATTAAAATAAAGATTTTCTTTATGGAATGGTGGCACCTGGTAATTCACTTTCCTGATACTCTTCTATTAAACATGATGCAGTAGCTCATTACAAATACCAATACGTTAGGTTAATGCAATTCATCTATTTGCAAAATTCAAACACTTACAAGTAAAAACATCTTAAGTTGTTAGGAATGGATTTAAAAATGGTATTGAATAATTGATTATATAATTAAAAAACTACGTCTAGTGTGACTACAACTACAAATAGCGCAACCTGGCATATGCAGTATTGATTAACTTTATGAAATGAACTTAAAACACAGTCGAGATGACAACTGTCAAAACTGATGTGCTTTGCAATGACGTCAGTGAGAGCTCATGTCTGTTCTCAGACTACCCAAAATAACACAACCCATTAAATAAAAAAAATTCTAGATTACGTTTAGAAGTCGGGCTTCGAGGTGCGTTGAGTCACCATTACGACTACCTGTGTGCCAAATTTCACGGCTGTAACTGCGATAGATTCGTCTGGATATCGCACACACGCACGCAAACACTTTTATAGGTATAGATTTTAACATTGTCAATTCTTACTGCAGCTGGTATCTAATATACAAATATTTCACAAACGTTAATTTCAAAACGTTCAAAGAATATCTTCTATTCCAAATCTTGACCTAACTACAAATGGTGTCAAAGTCTCAGTATTGCCTTCGCTATTACTATGGTAGGACTGTGCGTAATGTGATATTCCATCGTCTTTAATTTATATAAATAGACCATGCAAAATCCCAACAATAAAATACCTAAATGCAAACACTCTTTCCGCAATACAAATTTACAATGCACACACCATAAAAATGATAATCGACTATAGTAAAAGTTCAATGTTGCGAGTATTTTCAGGTTACTTATTAATTATATACTACTTGTCCATATTTCTCTTATAAACAGATGCATTTCATTATAAAGTGAGACATTTTGTTATATTTAATTCACTGACGTTATAGTCGACTATTAGGAAATAGATTTATTTCAAATATAAACAATATGTTTACTAGTATGCGACAAAAATTGTGGTGGTTACTCCTTGGAGTATTTTAAGATCTGCTTCGAAGATAAAGGTTAAGAAAGGTTTGGATATTTTTGAAATTATTAACGCATTGCAAGTAAAACTATTATGCACTGGAGTGGGTCAACCGAATACAAAAAATGTTGAGAAGTATGTCTTTATGTTCTTAACGAAATTCTGATAATAAAAACGGATATTATATGGTAACTCGAAGTTAGTGTAAATATCGATAATACAATTAGTTTAGTTAGATTTCGTATGTTTTTGGGAACGTTTCCGTTGTTACTTGTCATATTCTCTCTTTAAAAGTTGTCAAATTTGATTGAGTTTCGTTTTGTCGTTTGATAATTAACTATTTTGCTATTGAAACTCTCCAATATGAATGAAATCACAATACGAACGCCGAAATGACTGATACGCATTTTATGTATGGACTTGTCAACGAGATTTCGATAGAGGCTGGACGACTGAACAGTGAAAGATTTCCCAATAGTCATGTTTCTGATAGGAAAATCTTCAAAACTACTCAACGCCTTCATGACACATGTACCTATGCACGTAATGAAGCAATAACAAGGCCAAATAAGATAATTGCAGAATCAGAAGAAAATGTGCTGAAAATGGTGGAGAGGTAAAGATACTTCTACCAAAAGAATGGCAAATACTTTGAATATAAGTAATAAGACTCTATAATATTTTGAAGCGGCACACAGTGGTCTGAAACGCCCGAAAAGCTGGTCAAAACTCGAAAAAGATTCGGATTTGGCTGAAAATCAGTATGCTTTAGTTTTTTTACTTTCTGATTGTAGATTTGAGGTAAAAATGGTAAATTGCAAAATGGGGAGTTTTAAATTGCCAGTTTTATGTTCAAAAATACGATAAAATAATATAAAATTTGGCTTAATAAATTTTGTGTTGTTTCTCATTATACTTTTTATAATTATACTTACGATAAAGACAATAACAATTATGATAACAATAGTAATAATGATAATAATAATAATAATGATAATAATAATAATAATGATAATAATGATAATAATTATGATTTTTTCTTGGTAATTGCACTTTAAATAAATAATTCAAAGTGACTTCTTCTAAGTTACTATTTGGTTCGGATCGTGCGCATATTAAATCTCTTCAACATTAATTAAAAATATGTAATGATGATGTGACATATACATGTGACGTGTCACATGTATAGGGCCGCGCAACCAAATACAAATAAATCAATTGCGAGGAGAATCGCAGAAAGTCGCACCTGAATTTTCGATTTTCTAGTTAGTTAGACATTCATCTGGGAAATGAATCAGCGAACAACGCCGAGTCTCGCGGAAACATAACTTTTTTGACAATTTCGGAAAATTTTTAATAACAAATTATAAAAAATTGTTTAAAAAAAGTAAAGTGTCAAAACATTATACCAATCTTCAGGCGCATCCTCCATCTTCTTGTTGAAGATATTTGCACGTTCACGAATTTTTGTGTGCACTTCAAATGTTGTTTTTCTCGTTTATTGTCGAACGTTGCACGTAGCAAGTTTTTACAACCGCGACTTTCACACACAACTACACGTCCCGTAAGCGCGCCATCTATCTGCTATTCGAGAAATAGACGCGCAGGCACCTCGTTAACCGACTACCACACAAGAAACTATTTAAAAAAAATGTTTTTTTAGGTTTTGACAACTTTTTGGACGTTTCAGACCACTGTGCGGCAGTGCTTGTATCCGAACCACATTCAGTGCGTTCAAGCAGTAACTCTTAATGATTTTCCTATTACTATTGCATTTTGTCAATTGCTTCAAGTCCCTCAATAAGTTTTCTCAAGAAATGCTATTAATAACTTTTATAGTAACCATGTATTATCCATCTACATACGGTAAAGAAGATCGTTTTCAACATCAATTTTCCTTAAATGTTTGAGTAGGAATTATGGATGACACTGGGTGACTAGTTAACTGAACTGGTGTTTCTACCAGGCTTACCGGTGCGCGGTGGTGAGGTGAGGTGTACCGAATTTTTTTGGAAGAATCAATACCTGAGCTAAATTTGATGATCGTTAGATCAATCGAGATGGACCTCAAATATGCTCCGCTCTATTCCCAAACTTAAATCCCTTAAATTTTGTATGTGGAGCCATTTGAAGACATTAGTGTGCACTACTTCATTGGAAAATGAAGAAAATGTGAGAAAACGATTAACTAATATTTATACAATAAGAATCAAGGCTGGTGGCAGTTTTTGGTAATGAAGTATTGTTTTCCTTTCGACAAGCTCTTGTCGCCTTGTGTCTTCGAAACAAATATCTTTACCGAAAATCATCTCAGACCAAAAGAAAATTTAAGCACCTAAATATTTACCGCATGGTTAGTAAACACCCTATATGTATTAATGAAGACATGCAACACATTAAGAGTATAAAATGATTCTCCTGCATGCAGGGTACCAAGTCAAGTTCACAGCAGAAACATTAAACTGGAGTTTTAGAAAGACATAAACAAACTATATTTGTTGCTGGTTTATAAGGCATAGCAAAAATAATGATTTGGATTGCAGTTCTAGTGCATTCTCCTTGCGGTTGAGGAATGCAGAAACGTTTGATGTCAAGAATTATCGTTTTTTCGTTAACGACTGTAAGTGAAATCATCGTGGATGTAGGAATTTCCTAGTATTTTTCTACAATTACGCCTACATGATTTCATGTTGGTGAAGTTTAATCTATTTGCTAACTGTTTATTATATAAAAAAGTTATTCATATGAGATGCAAGTCAACAGTTTCTGTAAAGTGTAATACATTAACGGAAAATACTTATTAGTGTACTTTTTAAATAAGTAAAACATGTAATTCAGCATATAACGCAAAACTAATATTATATGCGTGTATATGGGTTGTCTGTTCATTAAAAGAGCAACGTAAATAGCTGACACTTCTTGAACATATATAGGTGTAATCAACTGCACATATTATATAAGTATTTATAGGTAAATAAAATGTAATTATAAGCTTTTAATATAAATTTATTTTAAATATATATGTATAATCATAGTACATATATGCAAAACTGTCAATATATACAAAATGAGATGCACTTGAATCTGTATATACTTCTTGCTGTCCTTGAATGTTATTAGCAATTTAATCACAATGATGCATTGGAGCTTGAAGAACTTGAGAATATTTTTAATTTTATTCACATCGAGTGAATTTACCGTGCATTAAAGAAAAAAAAAGTGAAAAGGAATTGAACCGATTGATAGATACATAGTAACTATGGAGCAATTACTTTGGTAGGAATTTTAAAATACGACACATAAAATAGTTGTTAATAAAGACAAGTAAATAGAGAGACACTAGTCCGTTATAAGGAGTATTTAATTCAAAAGGCAACAATAAATAACGGTTGCAAATGGGGATTTCATTTTCAATAAACGACATGGATAGTTCACTGTCCCTTCTATGGTGTTATTTACTTATAAGAATGTATTTAATGGAACATTTCTCTAGTGCGATTGCAATTTCTATTTCTATGTCGTTCTTAATGTATAACTAAGTTAGAGCGTTTTAATTTCACGAAGAAGAGAGATGGTGAAAAGAGAAGAAAAGAAATGGAAAATTAAAGAAGAGGTATCAACTAATAAATGTTATTGAAGATAAAATAAATCAGTAACAATGTCATTACTGAAGATTACGGTTTGTTGCAATATAGCAGTAGTAAATGCAATGACTTTATGACAAATATATTGCATCTCTATTAAACTTCTGCTTATGCATATTTAATATCTATACTTTGAATATAAGGTATACATTCTTATTAACAGCTATGACTAAAAGCATTCGAAACAAAAAGTTTATTACTATATAATTGATTTTGCAAATAAAGAAGTGCATACATACCCACCAGTAAGCATATACATAGATTTAAATCTAATCAAATTTATATGCTATATATAAAGATTTAGGTATGTTAATTCATTTATTGGCAATTAAGGAACACCTATACATTAATGCTCATAAATAAATAAGGTTTCATTTTAATGATCGTAGAGAATTTGTCGTCATACACCTTTTATTAAATGTTGGTAATGCAATAAATTATTATTTTCAATGGCGTCAGATATTTAATAGTTAATACTATATTCAAACATAGAATGACAAGTTTTTTCATTACAAATATCAATAAAAAAAGCAAAACAAATCAATATAAATATGTAGTGAATGCAGTGGCCGTCAGCATTTCTTTCAACCTAACAATTGATTTTTTGTCATATGCAGGGCTTCCAGCCAAATTTTAGGGGAAAAAAGTGAATAAGTGAACACACATTTCAAATAAAGTGAATTAAGTGAACTGAGATTCGAATGGAAAACATTTTATTTCAAACAATTCTATATAATAAAATTAAAGTATAATAGAAAAGTAACACAAGTAAATATAACATAACATATTATACTCTGATAGTGACGTACATGCTACATACACTGTTTAATAAAAAATAAAACAAACTCTGAAAACTCGCCTGTCCCAATTTTAATTATCACTTTTAAGTTTTTTTGAAAAAAAATCAGAAATTAAATGACTTTTGCGCTTTTCTATTTTTTTAATTGAAATGTCAGCTTCACGCTCCTGCTCTCTTAAGCTAATAGCTCCAGCCATCAGTCCTTGAGCTAGATGTATAGCAGTCATATCTGCTTTCTCCATGGCAGCTTTCAATCTGATATTAGCTTCCTTTAAAAGTTCGTCACTACCTTTTTGTTTCGTAATTTTGGCTTTTTCTTCTGTAGCTAGTTGCAAATTTAAATTTGCCAAAGTATTCTTTTTCTTCAATAGCTCTTCTGCTGCTTTCCTTTCTAATTCTTCTCTTTGTTCTTCTTCATGTTTTTTTCTCTTTTCTTCTTCTTCAGTTTGCTTCTGGTTTTCCAGATAAAGTTGGTAATGTTTATGAGCCATTCTGGCTTGTTTCACTAAATCTTTGGTAATAGGAACGCATTCCACTCGATTATCATAGAGTTTCAAACCACTAATGCAGTTCATTCTAGCATTTAGTGTTCTACAAGACATAGCTGCTTGACCATAATCCAGCACTAATTTTGACTTACTAAAACCCCTCTCGACCTCTGCATTACTGTGGGATATTATCAACGAAGCTTTGACCAACTTTGCCACTTCTTTCAACTTTACATTATTAAATATTTCGGCCCAGTACTCATCAATTCTTATATTTTCACAGTTATACTTTGGAAGGTTTTCAATTTGTAAAAGTCGCCATTCATCAGTAACATCGCCTTCATTTTTCCATAACTTGATCTTTGAAATAACTCCTTTCACTCTGTTGACAGATTTTTTGCTTTTAATTAATTCAGGTTGCAAAAATGTAAGATCTTTTAAGATGTCAAAATACACTTGTGTTTTTGTTACCAAGTATGTCAAAGCAGCTTTATAATGCTTTTGTACACAATTTAAAAATACAAGTTTATCTTTCTCACTAAACTTGGAAATAATATCGTTACACTTCTGCGAATCTATCACTACATCTTTTGGATTAAGCATATTAGTACTCTCTAATACACCAGTCAAACTATCATACTTTTTGCATACCTTGGATGCAATTAGTAAAACTAATCTTCTTAAATGTTCATATAATAAGTGAATTAGTGGTTCATCTCTCTGGTAAAACTCAGTAAATTTTGTAAAAAATGACGCACTTTCGATGACATAATATACTTGAGCCTTCATGTCTTTTTGTGTTAAATATTGTACAATATTTTTATATTTGGAAGACTTCAACAGCTGTTTGTTATTAGATTTTTTGGGTAAGTGAACTAGAAAATAATGTACTAGGGCTGGCCACTGCTCTAATAACCTTTCAGCAGCTGGTCCAATTGTAAGCCATCGAGAGCTAACATGTTTTATGAAATGGTTTTCAGGCACCTTCGTCATATCTTGAATACTTTTATAGTCTTCCACTCGTGTTGGCCAACCATCAAAAAATAAATAAGTTTGAATAATCATATCACTAACATCTTCCCCAAATTCAGCTAATCCTTTTAAAAAAGCATTATGAACTAAGTGAACGTTACAAGTTCCAATATCAACCAGTCCCCAGCCTCGATCACATTTTAATTGTTCATTTAATATCCGAAAAATTTTTTTGTTTACATTGGGTCCATCTGAACCTAACATAATAAGACTCAGTATAGAAAGGCCAGCATTATCAATCGCTTTTTTAAGAAATGCTACTACTGTTTCTGCATCTGCATAACTTATAAAAAATGTTTCCAAATGACTTGTGATCACTCTATTTTGAGAATTTGAAAAGCATCTTATTAAGACTTGCAACTCCTTTACTTTTTCTGCATTAACTGTCTCGTCGAACATGATAGTAAAGAAACAATTTCCAATATCTTCTAACAAAGAATTTCTGAAAAAAGGACCCAGTGCTTCGTTTATTACATATCCACATTTAGTGCGAGCCATATTAAAACTAATTTCTGTATCTGGGAACATAGCACTAAAGACGGCTCCAATATTGTCACATGATGCTGCAGCAAAATTAGATTGTACTACCTTCAGTGCCCACAAAATTTCTGCTTTTGTTGAAGATTCTTTAGAATTGTTAACAGTTATCTGTGGTTGGATGGCAGTACTCGAGACTGAGCTGCACACCGGTGTCTGTGAACTTGAGCTTAGTGTTAATTGCAGGGGATCCAACTTTATCTTGCAATTTTTTTCATGATTTTTACAGGACGCATGTTGCAATATAGCCTGATATCCTAAAATACACATTGTTATTAAAATTCCATAACTACGAAAATAATTTATTACCTTTCGCCTTGCAACTTATTTTAGTTGTACAAATGTTGCACATTACAGTAAACCCATCCATTTTAACACACCATTTGGAAATAATAGAACCACGAGAATCTGTCCTAGTAAACCACTCATCGTGCACTTTACAATTCCGCGGCGACATAATCAAAATTAATCTGGCAATTAATAAATTATCTGGGTGGAGGAAATGCCGTCTATGAGTTTTCCATTGCCTCCGAATGAAATAGGTTAGGTAGAATGTCAAGGGCAAGTCAAGTGTCGACCACTCTAATACTCTGCAGTGTTGCCAAAACGCAACCACAACCAAACATATTAATTTTATCGTTAGATCGCCTCGGAACTTTTCGGTAGATAAAATCCGGTAAATTTAAATTCGACTTTTTCCTAACCATCTTCTATTCTAAATTTAGCCCCTAATTTTTACTATTTCATTTCGGAGGGAAATTTAAATTGCAATTTAATTTTTTGGTCAAACGAATTATAACTGAATAATTTTTCAATTTAAGTATTCAAGTGAATTAAGTGAACAATTTAAGAAAAAAGTGAATTAAAGTGAATAGATCTTGAAAAAGTGAATCTAAGTGAAAAAGTGAATCGCCTGGAAGCCCTGCATATGCATATTTTATTTATTATGCCATGTGTTATGTCTTAAATACATTTAAAAAGTGCTATCTTATATATTACAATTTAAGTTATTAATACAGAATATTTAAATGTATGGTTTTTAAACTTTAATCTAAGATTACCATTACAGAAACATGTTACCACCGATTTCATTATGGTATTCAGTTGTTTTTGTATCTTCAAAAATGTTCGCCTTTTAGAGAGAGAAACAGCACACTATCTGCTGTTAGTTTTGACAGCTCCATAATATATTCTTTATAATATATTGTATTATCATTGAAGTAGTAGGTACCTATATCTTACTATTTTTGTTTCTGTATGGTTTCAATAGAAAATAAAGAAAAATAATGCAAGTTCGAACGTAAAAATCAAAAACTTAATATTCTTGAAGGAAAGGTGTTATTGGAAATAAATCTTTAACTTGTTCGCTGGTAATTAAAGATTATAACAAATATATGGAAGTCATATTGCGTTGACAGAACGTCATCAAAATGGTGGCATAGACTGTTTTCTGGAAACCTAAACATTACTTTTATTAACATTTACATTCTATACACGAAAGTAAGGAAGAACGAAAATATAACTTTATTAATAAATAAATAATTAATAAATCAATTTTCAAAGACCTCTTTTAATAAATGTCTATCAACGTCTAATATCAAAGTAGAAAATGAGGTGTGGGCAAAGACTTTCTTATACGTATGTGCGTGCCAAATTCCATATACAAAGGTTGTTCCACATCCATATATAAATACTATATAGACTAAATAAAATGACAAATTTGCAAAACCTGCTATTAGATAAGAGTAAAAGTGTTACTTTCGGTACGAATTTTAAAATTCTTTTTATACAAATATTATTCAAAATGAATAGGTACTTTTTTATTCTTAATATAAAACAATACATTTTTTTTTCGATAAGAGTAAAACACCTAAGCCGAGAATAGCACACTTGGCTAAAAAAAATTGTGAAATGTAGCCAAGTGTGTTAATCTCAACAAGTAAATTAAGTTAATTACTAAAATGTTTCACCAAGTGTCTGCAACGTCAACCTACTTCTGGTAGGAATTAACGTAACGGGCACGATATTGGTCAAATTATATTTTCACAAGTAAACTACATCCGATATACCGATTTCCCTGAAAATTTTGAAAAGAGAACTAGGTATACTCCTTAATATATTTTTTGGTATTAATAGCTTTAACTGTTTGGCCGTTATCATGGTAATACAAACAAACAGAGAGAATGTGACAAAAAGTATTTTTTTTATTCTCGGGGGACCTCTGCAAAAATTAGCATAATACGTACTTCCTTATACTATGTATAACATAAAATAAAATATAGTGTTTCTTTTTGCACTATTTTTGCATCAGCCAGTAGAAGGTGCTCATTTTGTGCAAAGAGAAAATACAATCGAAACCACATTATAAATGCTGAGCGTGTGAAGTATTTCTCTGGTGCAATGAAAGAAAAATTGTTTTTCTTTATTCCATAATATGCATTAATCAAATACAATAGTACCCCCATATCCGCGGGGGTTTGGTTCTGTGGTCTTCCGCGGATACTGTAAACCGCGGATAGTAGCGAACGCTTTATTTTCGAGTACAATATGAAATATGAGGTAAAGTTAAAACAATGAAACAAGAAGAAATAAGTTATATAATATTTATTTAAAATTTAAAATAAATAAACAATAAATAAATAAATATTATATCATAAGAGAGCGCCGAATTCAGGGTATGACTCATATATACGACAATATATCGACAAATGCTCCTATATCTTATATATTTATTGATATAACGCGTTTTCTGCTCATCATAGGTGAATCGCGGATGACTGAAACCGCGGATACGGAGTCAGCGGATAACGGGGTACTACTGTATAAGAAAAAAATGAGGTGTGGCCACCACACGACTTTCTTATACGTATGAGCGTTTCGAATTATAGAATATTTAGATTTATTTTTATAAAAATTATTCAAAATCCTATTTTAAGTACTTCTATTCTCTTTCCTATAGAATGCATACTTTGCAAGATATAAAAAAGTGCTACTCGCTTAAAGTAAAAGTGCTACTTCCGGTCCGAATTTTGAAATTTAATTTATACAAAAAGTATTCCATATCCAACTCTAAATACTTTTGTACTCTTCATAAATATATATAGAATGCATAATTTACGACATATTTGCAAAAAAATCGCTATTCGATAAGAGTAAAAGTGGTACTTCTGGTCTGAATTTTGAAATTCTTATTATATAAAAGATATTGAAAAGTATGTTTTAAATACTTTTATACCCGTAACGTACTTGTCTAAAAAGCATGACTTGCGAGATATTCGCAAAAAACTGATTTTCGATAAGAGTAAAAGACCTACTTCCGGTTGAAATTTCGAAAAACTTTTTTAAGACAATTTGTTTCAAACTTAATTCTAAGTACATATGAATTCTTTATAAATTTGTTTAAACTTAGTAATTGACGAAATATTTGCAAATTTCGATTTTTTCACTGAAGTAAACTAATACTTCCGGTCTGCCGATTTTGCTCAAAATCTAATCAGTAAATACAAAATTTGGAATTGATATCTGTAGCGGTTTGACCGCTATCGTGGTCACACACACACAGACACACAGACATTTGTTAAATACCTCTTTTTTGGTATCAGGGGACTTCAAAACGTGGACATCTGCAAAAATCTCAAGGTCGAAAATTTTCGTCATCACAATACTTCCTTATACTACGTATAAGAAAGTAAAACATTGAAATTCTTGTTTTTGCTTTTTAAAATTAATACCTTATGTATCGAATCTAATTTAATCACAAGACAACAGAATTAGTAAACATTTTTCAAACATTTCATGTTACGGCATTAATGTGCTTTACAACGAAATGCGTTTGTATAACGTAACTTGTTCAACAACATTAAAGGTGGAAGTATGTGTCCTTAAAATGAATTGATTAATTTTAACGTATCAATAATCGACGAAGGAGATACATGTTGAAACTCCATTATATATATATAATAAAACACAAGTGTATAGTTTCAAAATTACTATAATGTTTAACACACTACATATGTTTCGCCACACTGTGGCTTCATCAGGTGGATGAAAATACAATTTCAAAATACAAATTAGCTCCTATATATATCAATACAAATTACAAACATAATGTCATTCTAAGGGGGGGGGGGGATATGTTTAAATTTTAGATTTAGTAGGGGGGAGTTATTTAAATCTAGTTGATCATTTAATATTATACCTAATTTATTACATTTATTAATTTCTAAACTTTCTAGCATTTTAAGTTGTGGCTTCATCAGGTGGATGAAAATACAATTTCAAAATACAAATTAGCTCCTATATATATCAATGCAAATTACAAACATAATGTCATTCTAAGGGGGGGTGGATATGTTTAAATTTTAGATTTAGTAGGGGGGAGTTATTTAAATCTAGTTGATCATTTAATATTATACCTAATTTATTACATTTATTAATTTCTAAACTTTCTAGCATATTAAGTTTTTTACGTATCCTAAAATTTTTCTGGTGACGAATGCAGAGTATAACATTTTCAATAATGAATGTTTACAAACTTGCAGTTAATAAAAAAAAATACAAAAACATAACAATAACCTGAATAATGTAAATTAAATATCGTCTTTAATCAACACATGAATGTCAAATTATTTCGAATATAAATTCTAAACAGCTGTTGAAGAGAGAGAGAGAGAGAGAGAGAGAGTTGCAACTGCTGCAATATTCCTAAATTGCTCTAACAGTAACTTACGTTAAGAGGAACATTATCACGGTAAAATGTGTTAAATTATAACAGATTTTCATAAATACGTACTAAATTTTACCCATGTATATCTGTAAAATGATAACTGGAATTAATTTTGAGTAATTGTAAGTATTTTAGTTTCTCAAAAGACACGAAAATTAAAAAAAAATATTTCAGAATTACTGGGGGAAATAAAATTAACTGCTATTTAATAACTTAAATAGCATTTAATTCGTATTAACATATTCAGTAAAAATTAAGGCTTCTAGAGTAATGGTTCTCAAAGTGTGAATTGTATGTGTTGCTAGAAGATTTTAAAATAAAACCTTCATTTTCGCTTTTCGGAAAGTAAATAAGTAAAATATGTCAAACAAAAATAATACTTTAATTTAACAATTTAACATAAATTATCATCAATATAACAACATAAAAATGACAACTCTTTCATCTTACGAAACATTAACAACTTTATACAACATTTTTGCAATTTTACTTAATCCTGAAATGAAACCAAACATTAGATAGTTCTCGCCTAGAATTTTCACAGAAACAGTGGAGAAAAAACTAATTTTAAAATTATTTAAGATTTATATGTCCCACTTTGCTTAAATCTGCTACTTGATATGATTCAGCACGATTTCATTTTGGCACAGTTTTTGTTCAAAATCACCTTGTGTCCTTTTTTTAATAAACTTCTAAATTTTTTATTCTTTGTTTCCAAATATGTAATGACAACGCGATCATACGTAGTACATAGCAATAATACACTTCGCCGCAAAATTAAGGGATAATGAATTTTTTAAAAAAAAAACTTTTTTTTTGGCAAAATTAATGAAGGAATTTTATTTGCCAATTATTCTTTTGCTTTTCTTGTACAAATCTGCTTTTTAAAGTGTTCATTTTTTCCAAAAAACATGAATTTATTGAAATTATTATGTTGGTGTCAATTTTGATTATTTTATCTTTAAAAAAAAAAAATTTTAACGTCATTAAATATACACGTCAATCACACCATGAACGGTAACAGGCAACATCGTCATTTATCGGAAGTTAAAGTTGTAAAATTGGTAACCCTAATCGAAGAAGGGTACCCTTAACAAGAAGTTGGTCGAAGGTGTTACACAATTTGTCATTAGTAGAGCTTGGCGATAATACCAAGAGATTGATAGCTACCGCAGACGGCCAGGCCAAGGTAGAAAACGCAAGACAACGATCGCAGAAGACCAATTATTGAGGATTAATGCTAAACGAAGACGATTTTGTACTGCTATAGCATTAAGAAATGACCTCCAGAATGCAACAGGTGTCGCAGCAAGCGCAGATACCATTCGGAGAAGGTTGGCTGATGCTGGCCTAAAACCGTACCGACCTGCTACTGGGCCAGTGTTAACGGCTGCCCACCGAAGAGCTCGATTAAGTATTTGCTCAAACGCACTCCCATTGGGAAATTGAAAACTGGAGGCACGATTTGTTTACGGATGAGTCCAGGTTCTGCCTTTCAACTAATGACCGTCGTGATAGAGTGTGGATAAGACAAGGTGAACGATTTACACAGTGTGCCACACGAGAAGAGGAAAAGTTTGGTGGCGGATCAGTTATGGTGTGGGGTGGCATAACTCTTGAAGACCGTACAAACATTTATGTCATAAATAGGAGAACAATGAATGCCATATGATATCGGAATGAAGTGATAGTTCCAATTGTTGAACCATTTGGTGCTCTACATGGGCCAGAATTTGTATTCATGCATGATAATGCTCGACCACACATTGCCAACATCGTAAGGCAAGAGCTGGTTGCCGCCAATATCAATGTTTTAGAGTGGCCAGTGCGAAGCCCAGATCTTAACCCCATTAAACATCTCTGGGACAATTTCGAGACAGATTAAAGCTCTCGAACATCCTCCTAGGATATTACAAGAACTGTCAATAAGATTGCAAGAAATTTGGGCAGCAGTTCCTCAAGATTGCTACACTAATTCGAAGTATGCCAGAAAGAATGAGGGTTTGCATAAGAGTGAGGGGTGGTCACACCCGTTACTAACTTTTATTGTTGATTTTTTAATGTTTATTCATTTACTCGTCAATGTGATGGTTCCTTGTTTATTGTATATTGTTGAAATTAGTTTACGAATTATTGAAATAAATAATCACAACGTTGATTAAATCTTCTTTTCTTTATATATGAAGCAATAAAATTCCATGTTTACAAGTACTTATCAAAATGTATTACATTTTATCCATTATCCCTTAAATTTGCGGCGATGTGTATTTCAAATGGAGCGTGAACATTTTGCAGTAGCATCTTTCAATTATTTATCTGCGGGGATAATTGTGAACTATTCTCCAATTACCTACCTATTCGAATGCATAAATCATTATTCTACTTGGATTGGTTAAAGTATTGTATCTTTGCGCCCATCTAGGAATTTTTTTTTGTACTTATCGACTACTTCATCACCAGTTAATAAGTCATTATATTCATTATATTCCGAAATTAATTGAAGTCCTCTTTTAAACACATCATTAAACAGTTTCTTAAATTATTCACTAATTCCACGCCAAGTCTTTTAAAAACTCCCGGTCAATGTTAAATATATCAAAAAAGGTAGACGACTCAAAAGCAGTTGACATTTGGTGGCGCTGCACACGAAATGCTGCCGTAGAGCAGATTATTTCAATATTTATTCAGCAGCTAAAGATAAAAGAAACCTGTTTATGATGTGCAATTTCAGTTTTAGCCAATAATATACTGGGGTGTCTCTAAAAGGTGCGGAAAAAACGCTACCACATTTCTGAGGGCAAAATATGACGATCTGACCCAACTTACCTCAGTCCAAAAGTGGATGCTTTCGGAGATACAGAGGGTCAAAAGTTCAATTTGGTTTTAGTTTTTTATAAATAATTTCTGTAATAATTGGTATATTGTCACAATATTTGGGTAGGGGGGGTTTCGTGGGGTAAAAAATTTAAATCTGCTCTCATTTTCATTGCAAAATGTAGAGGGCGCCACCTGCGGCATATTGTATCCATTTAAAACGTAATAACTTTTTTGAGACACACTGTATTTAACTTTTAAATAAAAATTCTTATTCTCCAATGTTTTTTACCTAGAAAAGGTATACCTGGTAGGAGTTGATTGGAGCAGCCGTTTATGAGTAATCTGGATATAAAAAATTCATTCCGTATATGGACACATATGCTTCTGTAATTTGGGTGTTATTCTTGTGGCAATTCAATGCAATGGTGCATCCACTTTTGGACTGAGGTAAGTTGGGTTAGATCGCCCTCAGAAATGCGTGGTAGCGTTTTTTCCGCACCTTTTAGAGACACCCTGTATATAAAAAACAGAAACACTAGAAAAATTATAGAACAAACATGTTTCTACTTCTAGTGGAAATTTCAATTGCTCAGTGGTACGTAATAGTTGTAATGTTCTTTTTTTCACTTTGTAAGAATTAAAGAATACTGGTATTGTATGATCATGTCGATAAAAAAATTTGAAAAAATTAGGTTTTGTATGTTGTATCGATACTTTTATGTCCATTTGAAAAAAGTTAAGAATATTCAAGTAAAGCGGGCAGAAAAATACATGTATTTCTCATTTTAAAGTTTCAACTGGTTGGTAGCACTTCCTCAAACTCTGCACGATTTTTTTTTACTTATCTTAAAAAGTTTAAAGAATAGAATGCCAAAAATTCCGATGTCGTCAAAATAAATCCCATACCCTAATGCTTATGTGCATGTATTTCGTATACACATGTTATGGCAAGACAATACATAAAAATGAGATACAGAAATGTTATCTTTATTTAGTAATTTAAGATAGGAAATAATTTAATGAACTGTTTTAAAATTAGACATATATTACTTAAAACACAAATTGTATGTAAAGGCTGTATTACACTTACCAAGTTCTTGACCAAGTTATTGACCAAGAACTTGATCAAGTTAAAATTGACGACAAGTCCTGTATTACACTTGTCAAGTCGACTTGATCAATTTCTTGGCCAAGAACTTGGTGGCTTAGAACATGTTCTATTTTTCTTCTCAACTTGATCAAGTTTTTAGTGACTTCTAGTAATATTCATGTTATGAAGTTTTTTGCCTATTGTGAAAAAAGTAAACACAAATTCCATTTTAGAATATCGTTAAAAATGACATGTTAATTTGATACTTCTTGAAATAATTGTATGCGTAAATTACTTATTTTCTTTTGTATCTCTTGTGCAGTTATTTTTACATTCAATATCAAACACAAATCTTCGGTAACTTTATTAATTTTTTTATTTCGTACTTTTGCACTATTGGTACTGCTAATTCACCTAAAAACTTGGTCAAGAAATTGATAAGTGTAAAACAGCCAAGGTCAACAATCACTTGATCAAGAACTTGCCGACAATTTCTTGGTCAATAACATGGTCAAGAACTTGATAAGTGTAATACAGCCTTAACATAATACGCAATATAACTATACACAATATTTCCAATACAACCCAAATACATGAAAAATCGTACGACAGCAATGAGAAACTTTAAAAAATCATGTAGGTGAAGATGTAAATATTATAACTATTTCTCAGTAAATTTTAAATTATAATTAATTTTACTTAAAAGAATATTAAGTTTGTAAAGTATGTATTTGTAAAAACTACGTAATATGTCATAATTATATTATATCATTATTTTTTTTGGAATATTCTGAATATATAGTTATCTAAAAAATAACACTACATACTCAATGTTATTATTACTATTATTTATTATATGAAGGATGATCGAAAATCATGGAAAGTATTTTGTGAAATTATAAAAACTTTTAGCGTACTGGCAAAATTAACGATAGTTAATAATTTGACAAAGAGCAAACAAATTAAATGTTATTTCTCAAAGATAATTATGAGTTAGTATAGTACTTGCCATTTCGGGCAGATTAAAATTGTATATCTTTTAAATGTCCATTAAATTTTGAAATATAGCATATATACAAACACTTGAAAGTCCACTTATATCGTCAAGAGCATAATAATTTCATGCATTATAATTAAATTTAAAGAATCTGTGTCTGTAATTTCCCTATCGACTCTCACGCAAGCAAATTAATCAACAATAAACTTCACGAGTAAAAGTAATGATTGTACATATTTAAAATAACATTTGCGCGACCTGTTACTGTTGTACTGTCTTCGGCAATACTTTCTTTATAATTTATCACTAATTTCGATCGAAGAAAGACAATAGTTTCTCCCGTTATGAAGGTTAATTCTTACAATACTTATTTTCTTTCAACTTTGTTCGAAGCTATCATTTCGAAACAATAACTACAAACCTGAAATAGATACGCTCCTAGTATAACGCTAACACAAAAGTATGCATATATATTATACGAGGATGGGTTTGAAATGTCTTTGTAACATAGTTTCCTTTTTACAATATAATTTTATGTCGAATAAAATAAATGTTACTTTATTTAAAACAACCAATTTCAATAATAATGTGTTTATTGCTCACTTTCACAACTAATGAAAGGACAATATATTGCAAGAAATAACAATACATATTGCTATTGTATAAACTTCACTGCCAATAACATATGAAAGTAATATTACGTTAAAAATATTGAGCACGCTGTAAGAACGTAAACAGCTTAAAACAAACGGGCAATAGATAATTTAAAAATGATAACTGAACTTCTTTGTATCTGCGGAAAAGTTTCTTATTAAAGTTTTAAATTGCTATAGAATATATCAGTGGCGTAACTTTCTGAGCTGCCCCCCCCCCCCTCCCCGCGCGAAAAGTACAGACGGGCCCCTGGTTTTTTTTTAAGGAAAGAAGGGTTTATAATATAGGCAATACCTATAATAAATATAATTAATCTTTGGAGCACCGGAGAAATTGTCTGGTTTTTTATATTTTGTTGCAATAGTCTGTTCCTTTTCCCTACGAAATTTTCTTTTTTGATTAGTGTGTATACCTATAGCTTCATCAATTGACTATCTTATTATACAGGCGTTGGCATAACTTTCTAAGCAGGGCCCTCCTCCCGTGAAAAGTACAGGCTAGTATCGGACTCCCAACGCACGGCCCCTTGACCTTCTGCCCCCCCCCCTCCGCGGTGGGGTCAGCGGGAGTGTACGTTACGCCCATGGAATATATAAAATCAACCGAAATGAGTTTGTAAGTATTTAAGATATAATTTAGAAGTAAAAAGACATACCTAATCATAAGGCAATAAAAAAGAAAACGTGTAATGAATATCAAAATACAGGGGAAACAAATCCAGTATCTCACACTTAAATGGAGTGTGCCACATGGAAGTATGCTTGGACCACTTTTTTACATTCTATAATACATGTTAACGATTTACGAATGGAGGGATCAGTTGTGTATGCTGATCATGTCATTATTGGTGCATTCAATTTCAAGATAGATCTACACGCGATATCTTAAATAAGTCAACATCTGAGAACAAATCGTTAGCAATTCTACACATTGATAGAACCGGTGAAAACAGATAATTATTAGTGTTGGCTGATGGTAAATAGAATGTAGGCCGGCTCCTAGTCCCAGTCTGCGGCACATCGCAATTCAACATTTATCAACTTGTGTAGGAAAATAATTTCAGAAATAGTCCTCCTCGATTGCAAGGACATGAAGTCGAATTCTGTACACAGATGATACTAGCAGTAACCATGGTCAAGGTAACTCCTGTGTTTTCTTTAAAATAGTGCCTTCAAGAATTTACGTTGCACACTCTTGATTAGGTCAGTATATTTCTTATAATATAGTCTGCAAACAATAGAGCAATATTACAATTTATACCGAATGAAGGAATTGTAGAAACATATAAATGCGTCATTTTCACGAAAATCCTTAGTGTTACATGCCAGAAAACTAAGTAAACTACAACGTTTCATTTTTAATGTTGAATATATGCACATTAAATGTGAACTCACTATCAAAGGTTCTTCCAAAGGTTATTTATCGAATACCAGTAAACAGTCGAGGAATGCTTCCTACTATATATCATAATTTTACATTTATGTGTATTTAAATGTAACTGGTTCTTTCCACACCAGTTATAAATGGAATCCAAATCTCTTCGTAGAAATTCGCAATCCTCCACCGATTTAATGCTAAGAATTCTTTTTTATATCATCTGCATACAGCAAGCATTTCGAAGAGATACCATCGACAATGTCGATAATAAATACAAGAAATAGAATTGGCCCCATTATCGAGCTCTGAGGTACTCCACTATTAGAAATATAATCAAAGGACCTTACAACCCGATATTCAACATAGTGCATCTGTCGGTTAAATATGACTGAATTAATTGAATAATGTTGTCCGCAATACCAAAGTCGTTCAGCTTGTTAAATATTAATGGATACTGCACCTGGTCAAAAGCTTTTTGAGAAGTCAGTATATACATATATTGAGTCCAGTTGATCGCGCACATCTAAACACCCAGGCACATAATGTTCAAATTAACACAAATTGGTGGTAGTAGATTTTCCTTTAATGATCCATGCTCATCCGTTGTTAAATAATTCGATACGTGGTTATATATTCGTTTGAACAGTATAAATTCAAAGACCTTAGACACGTTCGATATAATAGAAATAGGGCGGTAATTACCAATCTCATTTGTATTACCATTATTAAACACTGGTTGTGACACGGGTAGTTTTCCAGCACTTAGGACAGACTTCGTATTTTAAAACTAAATTAAAAATGTGCAGAAATGGTCACTGTAAGATAAGTCTACAGTCTTTGATGAGAAAGGCAGGAACAAGGTCAGTACCCATAGTTAAAGTAGGCTTTACAGACGCAGTAGCATCACGAGCATCATCGGCGTTAAATTCGATAATAGACAGTATCGGCGTATCACCGTTTTTAAGAAGGCAAGTGCAGTATTTCGAGAAGATGCAAAAACTGATCGGAAGTGAGTAGCGAAGGCGTTAGTGATATCAGGTGGACAGGAAAGAGAGCTGTCATCCACGACCATGGCACCAGTTATCCGAGTTGCTTGCTTTATTTCGTTAATGAAGGACCATATCGATGTTTCTTGAGTTTAAAAGGTCAAAGGCGGAAAAACACTCCTCCTGTTATGTCGCTATAAAAGCGAAGAGTATTCCTCAGGTAGATGCCACGATAATTTTGGGGGTAAGAGTTCATTACAATTGCTGTTGGACTGAACATACAGCATGTGTCAATTTTCATTAGCCATAGGCGATTAAATCATGCAATATGTGACAACATGTCACCCCTACTTTCCTCTCCAATGCCAGTGCGACCGATACAAGCTCAAGTTAGCAGTAACTGTTGGACCACTGACTTGGGTGTTTGTAATGCGTTCAGAAAAAATATTTACGCGTTGTAAGGATTTGTTTTTCATATTCCTTTCAGTAAATGCAGAGAATTATTAAGCTGCGTTCACGCTGCATGACACAAACAAAAGCGTAATTCTAATAAAATTAAAAATAAGGTAAATAAAAAAGGATTCTGAAAATAATAATAAACTACTAGATCAGGAGATCGCGGCGGCCATTTGATGTTTCCCGTTCCAGTAATAAGACGGCTTTTATTGCAGACTAGATCGCAACGTGTTCGCAGCTAAAGATTGAATGTAAAATCTGGTGGGGAGATCGGAGAAAATCGTTGTATGTCGATTGTTGCCGGGATTGGTGACGGACAGTAGGGGTGACACACATTGCCACGTATTATTTGTATACGTATAAATCGCACGTAAACATTGAATCCCTATACCTAATGAAAATTGACACATACGGTATAGGGACATTATCTTAAGAGGTTGGCCTCATTGTGCTACTTATTTTATAGATTGGTGGGAGAGTTAAATCCCACTTTAATTAAAATGTTTTATTTGTCATGAATCCACTCGTTCTTATTGTGAGATTGCTTAGCTTCGGGTGAATTGATGTGAGTTTTTAGATTACAAAAAAAGACTTATCAGAATAATGACTGATGAACAAGTTGTAAAGATCTATTTATACGGATGCACATCACGACGCTGCCTTGCATTTACTTATTTCAATTATTATTACATGCGAAGAAAAATGAGTACAACTACACTAAATTAAGTAGCTTTCATACATATAGTACCCATAATACTTGTTATTGGAGATACCAAGGCATAGATGCGCTTTTAATGAGAATAGTCCAAATGTACATGTCTATAAGGGTTTACAATAAAAGACCAAGCAGATATAAATTCATACCATACAGAAAATTTTAAAATGACATTAAAAACATCTACTTTTACAAGATTACTACTCTTTGGATGAGTATCTCAATGACTCCTCCACGTAGTCAAACTATAATTTTAGTTATTTTATGTGTATGAATGTTATGCTGTTTTTATGTATAAATGTGACAATGATTTATCCCATACCGAAAGGTTACCGGGACAAACAAAGTATTATTGTTATTAGTATTATTATCGTTATATTATATTAGTATTATTACCATTATATTATATAATTTTTATATTTATATTTATAACATTGACATGTCCGATACCATTTATGATCACAAGAATGAATAAAATATTATTATTATTATTACATTCTTGAACACTGAAGGACGCAGAAGCTACAAGCCATCTCTAGGACTCGGAAACCAGAGAATATCTTTTTTCAAGACTGAGTAGAATTTCAACCAAAATAAGTACTTCAGAAAATTAAACGAGGTTAAAGTTAATGTAAATAATTATTATTGTCACAATTCACAGATATATTACCTCTGTTAAACCATATTTGTTCAAGAAGCATTATATAACTCAAAATAGATTGTAGATTCATTGCAGTCAAGTTTGACATTATTATACCCTATAATATACAATTTAAAGTCAATTGTAGCATTTAGAAAATCAATGCAAAATTTATCTATTAGAATAAATGAAAGTAAAGACAGCTCCAAAATAAAAAAAATAATACTTACGATATTAATCTATTAGAACATTAAGCTGTCAGATGATTTTTGATTATATTTGGGCTTATGCTCATTAATGTATTTATTTAAGAAAGACTTAAAGTTTATTTAAAATTTTAATTACAACGGCACTTTTGAAAATTCAACCGGCTGATCAGTGTTTCATAAATTTCTTGAAACAAGAACAGTGTAATGCATACATATATATCAATGCACGTTGACAGACAGCTTTTGAAATGTTTCAATTAATATCTTATGATTTGTTAACTTACTGTTGTAACTTGCTACAGCTATAATGAATTTATGCAATATAAAGTGTTAAAAAGCTATTATAAAAGTATCTAACAAAATAGCACTAAGGCATCCTCTTAATATTTACTATAAGAGTATTAAAATTGCATATTTTCAATATTAAATACACTTACAAAACTGTAAAAGTATTTGACAAAACATTACACTGAATACACATCGAAAAGCTGGAACAAAATAAATAGTATTCTAATTATTGTTATTAGAATATGTTATTTAAAAAACACAGAAATAAATTTTGTCGCAATTCTACAAGTTTTTCTTAAATAAACACACTAATACATTAACACTGATGTTGGACATTGAAGTTAATTATTTTCGAGATGAGAACATGAATCCAAAAAAATATTCTGAGGGTGATCAAGTACAGTAAAGATTAAGGTACGCACAGACAACGCACACACGCTAAAAAGTATTATTTTGAGTTGAGTAAAATCTGTTTCAAATCAAGAATTCCCTGTTTTGTATATAGGGAAGTAAATTTAGTTTTAATTTGAGAAAAATTGCATTCACTTTATCCAGACTATACTTAACATAAGGATAATATAATTCGTTTGAAGCAATTGATATTTCGTATGAATATAATTTTTTTGAGAATTTGTTTTTCTTAATTTAAAAATGTACTTTTTAGCGTGCAGTTAATCGAGCGGCCGGTTGGCCTATGCATAGACAATTGTTGTTCTACTGTACACAAAACATTCAAAAAATCCCGCCTTAACTATTGCAAAGTAATTGCTATACATTCAACGAACTGTCCTCATCGAAAAATAATGTCATACTTAAAAATTAGATTAAAATTCAAGCAGAGTAGAATATAAAATGTGTTAAATGTCGATAGCTGATCGATAAATCAACAATATAGACTCGTTGTTTACTGCGACATTATATTCTGCAGCTAAATATTAAATTATGTAATTTCAACTAAATTTCTTATAAATTAAATTGTAAAACAAACATATCTATAAATTCTGAATCATGTGAAGTCAGGATGTTCATTATTTTATCTTTGCGTTTGAACAAACGTGCCCATTTCTTTCACAATTTTTATTAAAAATAGATCCTGTTAATGTAAACTGTTCTAAATACCATTGCGAAAGCAAGTTTAATACAAAATATAATTTAAATTTCCAGATAGAGATAAACATGTTATTAATATTCACTATTTAACCTACTTGCATACATGTAGCTATGTAAGAGGGACGTTTGCGAGAACTGAAGGCAGGTAGCAGATTTTGGAAAAATACCCAATACTGGATGCCAAGTGCTATTGTATGGGGCGTCATGTAAGAATTTCGAATAGCATATTGACAATTATAGGAAGAATATTATTTTGATACGAACTATTCAACAATTATTTAGTATCAATGTCTATGAATTATTACTCTCGAATTTAGTACATATTTTTAAATTTCTTTATTTATATTTTTTCCTTTAATCTAGATTTGAATGATTTCATTGTATAAGTTTTTGTGTGATGTTGCCTTTTCTACTATTTGTCTCTTTTTTCTGCTCTCTGTTTTAATTCTTCAGTCTGTTATTCCATCTGGTGTACGTCCTCTGCCACTTGTAGCTCCCATCTAATTATTGGTTTTTCCCGAGTCACGCTATCAAAACTGCGCATGTGCCACAAATGATTTTCCTATTTTAGGTCTGTTTGTTTATCACATAGATTTATTAGTTAAAGTTTGTAAATCGTAAAACAAACATAAATAGATTGAAAACAGCCAATTTTTTTTATAATTAATAATTTCGTCTTGATAGATGTGCAAAAATAAGGAAACTTTTCTTAACGAATGAAGAAATACCATTGTGGAATCATATGCAAGTCATGGACAAACAAATGGTTATACTGAAGAAATATATTTGTCAAAAGTTGTACGAATTGTTAATTGAAGCACATAAATAAGCGCTTCTACTAAAGATATCGTTTCTCTATCGAATATTGTATACTGATGTTGGTTTAAATATCAGTTTACTTGTTATTTCGCTAAGCAGGCATTCACATTTTCACTAAACGACAATTTTGTTTATTTGTAGAAATTTTAGTATACTGCTGCGAAGCAATTGTAGAAAAATAAAGGCAAAGTTTTTGGGGGAAAAACTTGATCTAGAACCTATAGTGTTTTGATTATGAATATTTTTGTAGCGCAAAAACTTGGGGCGCGCCTCTGTTAGGACTTTGCAAGGTGGTAGCTAGACAAGATACACTACCGCCAGCTCGCGTGACGTGGCATTATTGGAAGATATTGTGTATAGCGTGAATTAGCGCCATTTCCTTTAGGTGTTTCTAATTGTAACGGCTGTGCATTAAAATTCTAAAATAGATATAAACTATTAACATTTAATGAAAACAATCTGAAGACAAAGACCATTAGAGGCAATTTCATAATTGGTTCGGTGTTAATATTTTGTAGAATATTATGTGCTTCACAAGTCAATGCAATAGACTTAGTAACTATATGGACACATGAACTAACATTAGTACAAATGTCTTTGTTTCATGAAGACGGGTCCATGCGTAAAACAACGAAATCAGATCTTGCAAAAAAAAATTGAAGGGGCATGTGAAACGCAAGGGGATTGTCCTTCAGTGCAGTCTTTAGTAGTAGACGGAATGGTAGCAATTCTAGAGTTGAATGAAAAACATTTTTTCTACTTTTAAAGTTTCGAATTGTGGATGAAATTGTCGGGCTGTGCGAATAACTAAAGTTTTTGACACTTATAAATCCCTTCCAATAAAAACAGCAGGAAGAATTAGACGTGGTGAAAGCAATGCAGCAGCATTCAGTGTTAATGGTAGTAGTTAAGTGCATACGTTTAAAAACTTCTTAAAATCGTTTAAAAACAAAGAGTCTTTGTTGACATTTCTCACAGAGTATTATCCAAAACGGTACCGAATTTCTGGATTATCGCAAACGATTTTGAAACATATGAGAGGGTGGTCTTAATGAGTAAAAACGATTCAGTCCTGGTATTGAATGATTTATGCAGTAATCAAGAAGAAGCAGATACTCGCATAATTTTTCAGGCACTATATGAATCTACATTCAGTATACGAATATTGATTTTACTAATTCATTTATATGCCTCTGCTCCTGATTTAAATACAATTACTATACAGGGTGTTTCATCGGTTGGGGTATCGCGAATTAAAGTGCCTAAATATAAAAATGTCGACTTCAAATTTTAACCACTTATAGAACTTTTAAACCGCTACCAGTAGGTTAGGTTGTTTTTGATAATATTATTTTATTTAATGCGTAAATAAAAAAAAACCTTCGTTCAAAAAATCAAAAGTACTCAGATTTTATTGAAATTCAGGTGTTAAAAAGATATGCCTATAAAATCAACTATGCAATTGAAAAAAAAATTAAAACTTAATCAATTATTGAATATTTTACAATAATTTCAAAATTAAAGGCAAGACGTTGAAGAATTTATGGGTTTTTTATTACAGTGTTGTGTGTTGAGTTTATAAGCGATTCAAGGTAAGAAAGTTAATATAAATTAGGAAAAATTAGGTATTACCCAGCTTTTTTTGGCGCTAGCTGTAAATTCCACTAATTCAGATCAACATGACACTGTCACTGTGCGGATGTCAAGTGAATGGGTAATACCAGGTAGTAGAAAGTAAATATTTATAACAAATGTTCAAAATGGTGACCTTCTTGCTGCACACACAGTTCTAACCGACGCGTGAAGGAATTAAGAACTGTAGCGCCTCTGTTTAGCTGGTTAAGGCGTTCAAACGCATTTGTTATTCTTGCCCTCATATCCTCGGCGGTAGTTGGCGGTTGTTGGTACACCATCTCCTTCACAGCACCCCATGTGAAAAAATCCATCGGTGTTAAGTCGGGTGATCTGGCTGGCCATGGAACTGGCCCACCACGTCCGATCCAGCGTGCAGGGAACTGATTATCCATAACCTGACGAGCCCTTAGTGCGTAGTGCGGAGGAGCCCCATCTTGCTGCAGCCACAAGTGTTGGCGAACATTTAACGGCACATTTTCTAATAAATTGTAAAGATCATTTTCCAGAAAATTTGCGTAAAGCTCGCCGTTTAAATGCTGGTCAAAAAAGAAGGGGCCGATTAAATGGTTATCAATGATTCCCCCCCAAACATTGACCGTCCACCTATTCTGAATGCGTTCTTCACGCATCCAATGAGGGTTCACTGGTGCCCAATAGTGTATGTTATGTCTGTTGACATGTCCACTGCTTCTAAAAGAGCATTCGTCAGTAAACAAAACATGTCTAAAAAAGTGCTCATTTTCTTCTAATTGTCTTTGTGCCCATTCACAAAATGCAACTCGATTTGCAAAATCATCCCCGTGAAGTTCTTGGTGAAGCTCGATATGATATGGGTGGTAAGTGTGTTTGTTGATTATCCGCCACACCGATGTCTTGCTGATTCCAGTCGCAACACTGATTTCTTTAGTGCTTATCTGAGGGTTATTGTCCACCATATTTAAAACAATTGCCTGATTCAGTTCATTGGTGACAGGTGGATTATTCACACTTCGATTTTTTGACGCAAGTGATCCCGTTTGCCTCAAGTTATCCACTAACCGTTTGAAAGTTCGACTTTCTGGGTGGATCCTATCCGGAAAACGTTCCGCATAAATCTGCTCAGCAACCGCGGCATTTTGTAGAGCTTCCCCATAAACAAGTATCATGTCAACTTTTTCGTCGGCAGAGAAAGTGAACGGCATTTTGAAAACAGAAAACACTAGCAAAACACAGCTTAAACAAATGAAGTTGACTCCGTGAAAATAGAATCACAACTAACATCACAAAGTACCTAAATGTAAGTTCAGAATGCCCTTGGAAACGCTTCCCGATTAGTAGAACTACAACAACAACTGAAGGCTTCAGGGTTGAATATTATCCGTCATAAATTTTTATTTATTATCCGTCATAAATTTAAAAGGACTACCTGTTTGCGGACAGCACAATTAGAAAGTTAAGTACCATCAATCTGTCGTAAGAAAAACGACATTATTTAATATTGACTTTATTTGACAAACGGTTTCGTTTATAAAAATTCTGATTGTGAAGTTAATATGGGTGATATTTCCACGTATCACCATTCAAATTTGAACATTTTTTGAGCACTTTTAATTTTTGATAATACGTTTTTTTTTAATTTACGCATTAATTAAAATAATATTATCAAAAACAACCTAACCTGCTGGTAGCGGTTTAAAAGCTCTATAAGTGGTTAAAATTTGAAGTCGATATTTTTATATTTAGGCACTTTAATTCGCGATACCCCAACCGATGAAACACCCGGTATATCTGCATCTCAGACACAGTGCCATGATACGACTGTACAAAATCTGGCAACAATTTACTCATGCTTTGTATCAATATACTGTTTGATAGAATGCGACACACAAGTGTTTTTTTTTATAAAATTTGCAAAAGGACATCTGATGTTCTAAATAGGAGCATTGCCTTGAAAAATTGTCAAAATTACCCCTATTGCCTAAGTAGGAGGCATTACAAATAGCTACGCGATATGTCCTTCTATTGTACAAAAATAAGAATAACAATATTCGAACACTGAATGATGTCTACAATTGCTTCCCAACATTCAATAAATAAAAAAAAATTGTCGCTTGGTAAAAATGTGAAAACCTTCTTAGGGAAGTAACAGGTACAGTACATAGGCTGAGTCTTGGGCGATGGGAGGAGCCTCGACCTATAAGTCGCGCAGATTTATAGGTCAGTGCGTGACAGAGAAAGAATTCGGAAAAAAGAAATGATAACATTTGTTCATCATCGCATACATTAGCCGGACGAACGAGTAAATGCAGATAAGACATTGTAATATACTGAAAAGAGATACATATATGTGTAGCGCTTGACAATTTTTCCAGACTGCTCGTGCTTATCCTAATATTATAAGGATTCACTGCGCACCTTGTGGGAGGGGCATCTCATCGACCAGGTCTCAGTTTGTGAGCTGTACACTGATATTTAAACCAATATCAGTATACAATATTTGATAGGGAAAGGATATCTCTAGAAGCGCTTATTTATGTGCTTCAAGTTTCAAAAAAAAAATCAAGTCGATAGCTTAATTAAATTGGCAGATATAACAATGTAAATGTTAAAAAAGACGATTTTTGAAAAAGGTCAGTTTCTGATGTTTTTTCTAAATAAAAAAGGTCTGCACCACAGATAAATGTCGTCAATAGCCATTTCGTATGTAGAATTCTTACTTTATAAAAGCATATGGTCTCGTGTAGTTCTGTATCCATAATACGCTTTATTTCCAAGTTGCATTCAATATGTCGTTTCGGTGAACCTATTGTGTATGTCAATTATCATATTTAGTGGAATCTACTCTCCCGAGTTCATAGCTTCCAATTTCCACGCTCTTTCTTCTTGGGTAACTTGTTGTATTGTTCACCATGCACTTTGTTTTCTTTTCGTTAATATGTAGATCTCTATATGTCTTCGCTTTTATAATTTTTCTGAATTTATCGTTCAAGCTTCCTTCATCTGGCTATTATGATCAAATCCTCCGCGTATGCTATAATCTGTATTAATTTATTTCTAATATTACTTTTACCACCTCTCGTTTTATTATTGCTTCTAAAGCTATGTTAAATAAATTTGATGAAAGTGCATTCCTCTGTTTAACTCGTTTGTTTATTTCAGAGCAGTTTGATGTTCCTTATTGTATTGTGAATGATGCTTGTGAATGAGTGAATGTCGTTTTCATAAGTCCGATGAGTTTTTTTTTGGTATTATTATTACTTATAATTATTCATAAGTATAATTTACAATATGACAAAAAGCGAAATACCCAGTAAAAATATATACATTCTAACCAAATTTTAAACAGTAATAAATGATAAAAAAAGAGCAGCAAAAAAGAATATAACTTCATATTGTTTGCTGCAGAACTTTAACGAAAAAAATTGTTTTTCCTTTATTTAGTTTGGATCAGCTTAAATTGGTTTTATGATTATGACAGTCTATAGTCCTCATTGCAATATTCAAAAGGGTTGAATCCTTGGATTATGTGAGGTGGATGTTGCATTTCCTAAAATCGCTGGGCGGATGTACATAAATATTGCTATATTCGTTGTTAGAGAAATTGGTTTCAATAAGATCAGCAACATCGTAGAAGGCGCTCTAGAAAAGCTGGTAAAACTTCTGAACGGGAAGATAGGAGACTACGATTGCTTGACCGTAGGGATCGGCATAGCACCTCAATATCTGTGGGGTACTTTCTTTTGGCAGAGATGGGCCATAGAAAAACACTGCGTTCCATATATTCTCATATTCTTCCGTTTGTATTGATTTTCTGTCACCCAAGACTAATAGATAGTATTAGTCTTGGGTGACAGGAACACTAATCGACATGAGATTTGAACCCGGGACCTCTCGGTCTCTAGTCAGGGGCGTTACCTTTGCGCCACCGCGGATGTATGAGTTCGAGTCCTTTAATCGTACTGAATCATATCAAGTAACAAATGTATATGTATATCGAATGAACTAAACTCTTTTGTGGACCTACTAGATTCGTACAATATTGACGTGACAATAAATGAACCGACACGGAAGCGTAGCTGCTTGGATAATATATGTATTGGAAGAACGCTTGAAAGGTGTAGGAGCAGCGTCATTCATAATGGAATTTCTGACCACTCGGCCCAAAAATTGTTGATCGGTGGTGTGAGTGAGATACGTAAGGCGGGGAAATGCTCGTTTAGAAATTTTAAAAATGTTGAAAATATAAGTTATTTTAAATATTTGCTTGTCAATGCGGACTGGGCACTTGCTGAACGACATACTAATATTATTAGTCAATTCGTAAGTTTTAGCAATATTATTAAATACAATATGGAATTGGCTTTTCCACTAGTCTCGAAACATACGGTGGGTCGTGCCACTAATCTGTGGATTACTAACGGTATACGTATATCATCCCGGAGACTCAAAGATTTATATGTTTTCTCTCTGAGGGGTGATGATAACATCAAGAGATATTATCGTAAGTATAAGTCTATTTATAGAGACGTGATCAAACAAGCGAAATTAATGCATAATAACACAGTTTTTCAAACTGCGCCTAACTCATCGAGGGCAGCATGGCAGATAATAAATAAGAACACTAAGAATAAATCAAATTTACATAATTACTCGTTAAGTGTTGAGGATGAATTAATTACTGATTCTAAAACTTTAGCAAACATTTTCAATAATTATTTCAATACAGTAACAGATAAACTGTCTTTGCAGGGGAGGCCTATTTTTGATGATTCGAATATTGTTGTAAATACAAATTCGTTTTTTCTTGATCCTGTTGATGAATATGAGGTGACTGAGATTGTAAAAATCTCAAACATACTGATTCCTTTGGATATGATGGTATTAGTACTAATATATTAAAGCAATGCATCCAGGAGTTAGTAACTCCATTGACCACTGTAATAAATAACTCATTTAAAGAAGGTATATTTTACACGGAGTTTAAGATCGCTAGGATTAGGCCTCTGCTAAAAGGAGGATCAAGTTTAGTAATCGATAACTATCGGCCGTTATCTGTTTTAAGTGCTTTCTCCAAAGTACTGGAAAAGGCTATCGAAAAAGGTTAATTTTATTTTTAGAAAGGTGTCACATTTTGAATCCGTCTCAGTTTGGTTTTAGGCAGGGACGATGTACGGCGGACGCGATAGTGGAGTTTCTAAATGGTCTGTACGATAAGTTGGACGGGGGCTATACATGTGTGGGGTTTTTTCTTGATCTTAGTAAGGCCTTTGACTTGGTGGAGCATTCAATCTTGCTGGAAAAATTGAATTGTTACGGTATTAGGGGTTTGGCATTACGGTGGTTTGAGAGTTATTTGTCGGACAGGACACACTATGTAGAGTTGGAGGGAAACAAATCTAGCTGTCTTACTCTTAAACGGGGTGTGCCACAGGGAAGTATACTTGGACCGCTTCTTTACATTATATATGTAAACGATTTAAGAATGCAGGGTTCCGTTATGTATGCTGATGACACGACGCTATTGGTAAATTCAATTTCTAGACAGATGATCAACTGTAAGATTAGTGGTGCTGTAAGCGAAGTAAATAATTATTATGTGAGTAATGGACTCTTTCTGAATTGTCAGAAATCAAAGTTTATAGAGTTCAAAAGATCAAAGACGGAAAGAGACACCTCCCGTTATGTCGCTATAAAGGGGAAGAGCATCCCTCAGGTGGAGGCCACGACTTTTTTGGGGGTAAGGGTTGACTGCAACTGCAGTTGGACTCAACATATAGGGGAATTATCCAAAAGATTAGCTTCATTGTGTTACCTGTTTAATAGATTGGTGGGGGAGTTGAATCCCTCTTTGATTAAAATGTTTTATTTCTCAAATTTCCACTCACTCATTTCTTATTGTACAATTGCTTGGGGAGTTTCGGGTGATATGATAAGAGTTTTTAGAATACAAAAACGAGTTATCAGAATTATGAGTGGGGTCAATCGACAAACAAGTTGTAGGGATATATTCATAAGGATGCACATAATGACGCTGCCCTGCATTTACATATTTCAACTATTGTTATATGCAAAGAAAAATGAAAACAAGTATATTAAATTGAGCAGCTTTCATGCATATAGTACACGTAATAATCTATTATTAGAGATACCAAGGCACAGATGCGCTTTCAGTGAGAAAAGTCCGATGTACGTGTCTATAAGAGTCTACAATAAATTACCACATAAATATAAAGTGATGCCATGCAGAAGGTTTAGAAGTGAGATTAAAAAACTTCTGCTTTTAAAAGGTTACTACTCTGTGGATGAGTACCTCAATGACTCCTCCATGTAATCAAATTTGTAATATACTGACGTATCCCATACCGAAAGGTTACCGGGACAAAATGATTGTCCCATTTAATTTGTATATTTATATTTATTGTATAAATTATATGTTGTTTTTGATGTGTTATTGTTGTCGCTGTTGGTTGCTTATGTTTAACTTTGTGTTTTGTATTATTTAATTTTATGTTTATGATTATATTATTGACTTGTTCTATACCATTTTTATGGTCACATGAACTAATAAAATATTATATTATATTATATTATATTATATATTATTATAATATTATATTATATATATGTATTGTCTGCAGGCCGACGTATGTACTAAATTTTAAATAATAATATTTTTTAAATATAGAGTAACATCATGTCATCATTCGAAAAAAAATGCATGTATAAGTATATGAGAACCATACAAATTTAGCAGAAGATGAGAAACTAGAAAACAATAAAATTTTACAAGATCATTTAACAAATAAAAAATTTTCTACAGCAGAGAAGCAGAAAGATAAAATAACAGAAAAAGAAAATCCAACTCATAAAGCATTTACTTTTGATTTATAAGCAGTTCCCAATGTTCAAATGTGTCTTCCTTTTACTACACACATAAATTTTGCACTTACAATTTGACAGTGAATAATCAAGCAGAAAGAGGTTCTAACGACCGCAAAGATGTAATACTAATATCAGCCTCTTGTGGCGATCAAAAAGAAAAATCATTTATTTTAAAACTATATACATTTAATGGGTGATTCTTTTTTTTTTGTCGCATAGTGTACATTTTTTGGCTATTGCACTGACTGGACAATTATATCACTGGATGTTCTGTGAAAATTAGTAAAGAACACAGTGTTAGCTCCTGCACTAACGGTATTAATTTTAAATGAAATAAAATCAAAGACTTCAAAAAAATATGATGATAAAATATTATGTAACCAAAACATTACTATACTTAAATAAATCAATTTGATTTATGAATAACGTTACCTTAAGTGATACAAGTTTCGAAAGACTGTTTGAAATTTGGTGCAAAATCGTAAAATCATTTAAGGCTATACGCCCGGCCTCGAAATCGTTTTTCCCATTTCCTAATCGTATTTTTCATGAAAACCTTACCGAATTTACACGCTAATTTAAGAAAAAAATGCCTTTCAATGGATAAATCGTAATTTCTTCGAAATTGTCCAAAGGGCCCTAAATAAAAATTAAAATGTAAGAAATTTCAAAAAACAAGCCTTTATTTAAAATTATGTAACACTCAACAGCAATACATAAATTTTATTTTTTCTTAATTTTTAAAAATAAGGTCACGAAACGGAAAACAAAATTTTGAAATTTGGGCGAAATTCACTGAAATCAAATAGAGTGTGTGGTACGCTCGCACATGGTGTCGAGAGGTAGCTCCGCCTACCATTTCGGGCAGTTTCTACGCGGTTTGTAAAATACTTCTGAGATCGGTGTATGTTAAGAAAGTAATCGTTACTCGGACATTATTTTATCGAAACCGTTGATATTTTCTTTACAATAGGTCGAAAATTTTCAGCGTCACAATACTTCCTTATACTACGTATCAGAAAGTAAAAGCAATATCTCTTCCAGTCCTTAACGGTATACCTGCTAGAAGCGCATGCTAGGACTCACACGGCTTGCGCGCAGGGAGTATAATTATTATATTTGACTCGCAATAATTTGCTTCTGAAACGATCTAGAAATATATTTCTTGCACAAAAAATAATTTTGGAATATTGGCTTTATTTTGTTTCACATATATATGGGTAAATTCTGAAAAATAAGATTAGTTACTCGATAGTTGAAAAATAGCTTACACAAATTGGTGGTCTACTAAAACTTTTATTTTTTTTATAAAATTTACACACCATAAAGAAAAATCGAAAACACTAGTATCATCCAAATACTTTAGGGTATAACCTTAAAAAAAAACAGATCCCTAGCTCTCTGCATTGCTGAGATATCACGAGATAAGTATTAATAATTGAAGAAAATGAAAATTTTAAAATTTACACAAAAAAAACGATTTTTCGACCTTTTTGCGATTTCGATTTTATTTTCCAACTCAAAATTTGAATCCGGCAGGTGATTTTACATATCCAGCTTCACTTTTTTTGTGTGTTTGAGAAAATATAGATTGTATAATTTAGGGGCGGTTGCTTCCCGACTGGCAAGCATGTGGGCCAACCGGCGATTATCTGAGACCATAACGCAGCCATAAATTACAGGCAGATTAGATTAGGTGACAAGTTCTTTTCTCTATCTTTTTCCTCAGCATAAGACAGAGCACGCGGACCCTTAAACATTTGTCTTTTATTTACATTTGCACGAAAAGTAGTAGTACGCCCATTTCAAATCGAACTCAGCTTGAAGCGGGCGTCCAGCCTTAAGAGTGATAGAAAATTTAAAGAAAAGTGACCCCACCATACTGTTAGGTAGTGTACGATATGTTCAGTAAAAATAACATACATAATGGTACAGCCCATTTCCCTATATTAATTTATAATTTATATATTTTAAATAGAAGTATTTAAAATCAATGAATGCATTATTGTATTATTAAGTCGCAATTAGTCATAGGTTTAGTATGTATTTATGAGTAAGAAATGTGATGCCAAAAGTTTATATTAACGTGATAAACACTCCGATAGTAATATACATTCCCACAGCTAAAAGAACGTGTACGTGCGTGTGAATTTGAATGGAAGCACACGAACTTTGTAGAAAGCGGGTAACCACAGACATTCTGATATAAAAGGAAAATACGCGTTCAAGAATGAGAGGGTCGAAGGCGAGATAGGTTAAATGTTGTATCTAAAGGCTAACTCCCAACAATAGACTACTCATAAGAGTCATTGTTAATATAACTTAAATAAATAATCGACTACTGAGATAATCGGCCACGGTCAGAAGAATCGTGGTTATTTGTAAAAAAGTAATAAAAGAGTTGAAGACAACGTAGAAATAAAGAAGATTTCGCTGATAATAAACAGCCCGAAGTTTCCGCTGAAAACAGTATAAAAAGAAGCTCAATAAGAAGAGTTAAAATAAGGTATTATTTAAATGATTATTGTTTGATGAATGTATTTTTTTATAATAAAGAATGAAAGATTGTAAAAACAAATTTTAAACAGAGAGTTGTTAAATAAATATCGTCTACAAAATATAAGTATAAAGTAACTTGATATGTTTCGCAAGTGTCGATATGTATATAAACACATATAATATAGTATGTACAGCAATGAATGTAAAGAATCGACATATATATTTGTGTCAGTTCAATAGTTGTAAAAAAATTTATTGAAATTGTCTTTTAAATATATTTCGTTTCTGTTGCTGTTTGTAAAAATATATATACAACATTCATTGATTTTCAATATAAGAATTATTAAAAATTTAAATGGTATTTTTTTTATTAATGTTCAGGCCGGAACCTTTTTATTTAATCATTTCTATTAACTCGAATCGCCCTGAGAGAATCCGAGCTTAGCAGGCAAAACGCAACATTTTTACATTATTATTAATTTTAATTGCATTTTAGTTTCAAATAAGTGGTTCCTTTACATTATATCGCCCAACTTTGGGGCTGTACCTTTACACATTTGATTTAAAGCTGATTAAACAACTTGTGGCCAGTTTTCGATCAAAGAAACAAAATGATAAAAACAGCAAATAAAGCACAATTAGCATACTATGAGAAGATAGCTAACGAATTATCGAATGTAAACTATTAAGAAATTCATACGCCTAGGCAATATCACAGTCCAAAGCGTCTTCATAATTTTGTGTCTCATAGTATTTGGATGATCTTCAATAAGTGAATATATCTAAAATATATAGAATTTAATTTGATATTTGTATAGTTTCTTTATAAGAAAATTTATATTTTAAATACTAGTTCATTGGATTTAGCTTTGAATATGCTTTTGTCTATTTCTCGGATTGTTTACTAGGCGCATAGTTTCTTCTACACTAATCTAGTATTCTTTCATAATATTCTGAGTATAAATTCCTTGAAAAATTTTATGAGGGTCGAAAAAGACGATGAAGGTCATCTGACGGATCTTGATTGATGTGTATTCTTGCGACGAAAAGATAAGTAGAATTTTCATCAACCTATGAATCTTGGCTTCAGAACCAACTCCTCGAGTTTGAAACTTCCGTGACGATATTTCTAGGAGTCCGAAGTCGGACGATTGCGCAACTATAATGAAATCGATATTCGGATTTCTTTTATTCGACTTTCACAACATGTGGAACAAATTTTGCGCACACTAGCTTAATGTTAAAATTTGTCTATTTAACTATCCACATTAAGAAAAAATTACTTGTAAGTTGCATTACGTACTTGCAAACCGTTATTTCTACCATCACAAGTAGGCAGAGTTCAATATGAATTTTCAATCTTGAAAATTTTTAAGTGAAAATTTCGATTTTTAGTATGGTACATCAACGTTTACATTATCACATCTAGAACTTACATTTCATACTGTTTTTATTAATAATATGTCCAGAGTACTTTTAAATATTTTCATAAATTAATTTGCCGGTTCATGAAATTATGCGTACCATTAAAGAAGTATCATTATAATCGAAAATTAAGACAATTTTTAATCAATAAGGCATACTCCCAAATTGATGACTTTTTTAATGTTTCGGGTTTTATTTGTATACACATTGTAAAACGTTTTAATAGATTTGTATGTGGACATTATACGTTTTACATCCGTGAATAATTATGTAAATAAAATGATATTATTATATGACGAAAAATCAATTTTGAAAAGTCACAGATTCGCCTGTCAAATGTCATGCATATTGTGGAAGTGCACGCCCATGGGCGTAGAACTGGAGTTACAGAGTCATTAAACACTTTACATAAACAACTTTCACTTAATGGTTTCAACAGGACAAGCGCAAAAGCTTTGAAATTCGTAAGCTGGTTCAGATCCTCAAAATGTCTCTATTTCCAGTCACCTGTTTAATCGAGTCATTTCTCTCATTCATTCAACATTCTCCTCGATTTTATCCTCATCAACATGCGCCAATCGTTCCTCGTTTTCAATCAATTTAGAACAATTACAAAATCTCTGAAACCATTTATAAAGAATTACCAGTATTGCTGCAGCCAATTGTTTGCGGATCATAAATTTGGTTACACTTGGAAAAAACATCTCACTGGAACAGAAGCTGACAACCGACTTGCTCCACAGAACTGTTATTGAGCATACTCGAGTCTAGTATGCCATCGTATTTCTTGATCCCACCACGTAAATTCTTAAGTTAATAAACATTCATGTTATGGAAAGTAGTTATTTACGAGTTTGAGTGACTATATATAGTGGAACGACCATACTTGCAAGTACGATCTAGGATACACTACGGCTTCCATTCTGGTATTTATTTATTCTATAATTAATAAATAAACAAGAATAATTTACGTAACTTCGTCTAACTAAACTGGCTGTAATGTTTTATATATATATATATATATATATATAAAACATTACAATATATAAATAGGTCCAAAGAATTTAAATTAAATTAAATTAGGATGATTTACTTTGCAAGTTATTCTAACATTTCCAACATGTATTTCAAAATTGTTATTGACTCAATCTATATCGTCAGGTAAATGGAATCATAATGACCCGTTATGCACCAGATAGACACATATATGCATTATATACATATGTGCATACGTAAGTACAGAGGTATATAGATACATAGATGCATATATATGTAGATAATTTCTTCGGAGAACTAATCATGAAGTTATGCTGTTAATATTCCCTTTTTAAAAAGCCTACGCCATCCGGATTTTTTTATTTCCCCTGGCGAGCTTTCTCATTTGCATCATTTTCTTTTATTTACAATAAATAGATGCACCGAGAAAATAAATAATGAAAATGACAACTGTTATTACTGATTAAAGTGAAATAAAGTATGTCATATGTTGTATATGTATGTAGAAAGTAATTATTTATATATTAGAAGGTAGTTGGAGAACCACTTCTTCCTGTTTTTTGAAGTTTTTTATTGCCAACAGGCGACAGACCCATTTAAAGCATTTAACGTAGGTGTAATTTTTGAAAACAAAAAATTCCAACTAGCTACAACGGGAGATACATAATTCTAGGCCATTTCTAGTAGTTTATATTCAGATACAAATTTTATTAGAACATTTCATATTCTAATCTTATCTCTATTATTGTTACTGTTATTTTACTTTCTTATAGGCACTATAAAAAAGTATTGTGATGAAAATTTTCGACCTCCAGCTATTTGCAGACGTCCACGTTTTGAAGTGCCCTGATAGCAAAATTGTTTTTATAAAAATGTTTCTGTGTGTGTGTGTCAGTCTGTCTGTGTATGTTCACGATAGCGTACTATCGGCTAAAGCTATGAATACCAAACTAATAAGGAGTATAATCTTCCTCTTAAGATCCTATTAAATTTTCAGTAAAATCGGTAGACCAGAAGTAACGTTTTTTTTTTTTTTTTTTTTGGAGGCGGAGAACTTTAAATTGGCAACACTGTTTTCTGTGACAGTCGATTTGACAGTTCTCGGTTGTTTTGCGGTTAGTTTGGTTTGGCAATTCATCATGAATAGACTCACCCTAGAGCAACGTTTGCAAATTGTTCAAATTTATTTTGAAAGACATGGTTCAATTCGAGAAATTTATCGGGCATTACGTGCACTTTATGGTGCTCATATTCGTCCATCAGAAGGATTAATTCGAGAAACTATGGATCGTTTTCGCAATACGTTGACTCTAAACGATAATACGCAATCCATAAGACGTCGTACAGTGCGCACACAGCAACGGATTGATGGTGGACATCGTAGTGTTGATGATTTTTCATATTTGAAACTGCAGTGAGAAAACGCTTAGTAAATTATTTCGAAACAAAAAAAACTCCTTGTGCCATCGCAGAGTGGATATCGCACTGGTCGACGGTGACGGCTCTAGTAAACATGGTGGACCAGATTGCAGAGAGTTTAAATTGTGGTGAGGAAGTGATTCTTTCTACTTGCGATCTGAGCAGGGCGTTCGACACCCTATCTGTCAACACTCTCCTGAAAAAACTATACTGGTATGGAGTGAGAGGACCACCCTTGCAATTTATGGAGTCCTACTTATGCGACAGGGAACAGGTGGTCGTGTGGGATGGAGTGGTATCGAAAATACAAACAGTAAGCACCGGAGTTCCGCAGGGGTCGGTACTGGGACCGGTGTTGTTTATAATTTATGTAAATGACCTTTCGAGCAACGTCGGGGCGGGAAGGGTTAATCAGTCCGCAGACGATACCTCGATACTGACTTCAGCAAAGACCACGGATGAGGTATGGGAAAAAACAGAAAACGCCATGGCAGAAGCGCAAGAATGGTTTGGCAGCAATAACTTAAAGATTAACAAGAGTAAAACCAATCATCTGAAAATATCAACAAAAACAAACACTTGTACCCAAACAGTTAGGTTCCTCGGAATAGAAATAAACAACAACCTTAAATGGGATTCCCATGTACAAGTATTGCACAATCGTTTAGCATCAGCCATATATCTCATACGAAGAACCACGCAGGTATCGAATTACCATGCTGCAAGAACTGTGTATTATGCTCACTTCCACTCCAGAGCGTCATATGGGATATTGGTGTGGGGTTCGTCTGGGGCGGCCTTGAAGATATTCTTACAGGAGAAAGAGGCAGTAAGAGCGCTGACCGGGGCTGGATACAGAGACAGCTGTAGAGATATTTTTAAACAACACCAAATATTAACCTTACCCTCAATACACATACTCTCCTGTCTTCTTTATGTCCATGGATCCCAAAACAACTTCCAGAGGCACTCTGATATCCATACCTACCCAACAAGAAACCAGAACAACATGGTGCTACCAACGCAGAACCTGGAGAGGGCCAAAACAGGAACAAATTGCTACGGCATTAGATTCTACAACCATCTGCCGGAATCCATAAGAATCCTCAACGAAAGGAAGTTTTACCAGTCTGTTAAGAAAATTCTTATGAGAGAGGCCTTTTAGACCTCAGAAGAATTTTTAAGTTCCAGCTTTAATCATAGTTGATAAATAACAAGAGAAATTTTAATGTAAATTGGGATATAATTTAGCATATTTGATGTAATTATTTTATGATTTGTTTTCTTTTGAATTTAATTATGTTGAACGAATCATTGATACTTGATGTATTATTTGACCTATTATTTGAATGTTTTATTATATATTGACGATTATTGTAAATTTTATTACAAAAAAATATACTATTATTATTATTATTATTATTATTATTCTTGACTTGTGTCCAATCACTTTATGGAAAATTTTGCGTAAAAATCTTGGTTTACGTGCTTACAAAATTCAACTTGTACAGGAATTGAATCCACAACGTTATTTGAAAATTTTGTTCAGTGATGAAGCATACTTTTGCTTAAATGGCTTTGTCAATAAGCAGAATAGCCGTATTTGGAGCGATGGTAATCCACAGACCATCGTCGAAACACCATTACATACAGAAAAAGTCACCGTTTAGTGCGCTGTCTTCAAAAAGTATAATGGTCAGAACGTTATAGTCAACATGATTACTAACTTTTCCTTGCCTGAATTGGCAGGCATTAATGTTGCAGACATGTGGTTTCAGCAGGACGGTGCCACATGCCACACAGCTCGCAATACAATAAATTTACTGCAAGAAACATTTGGCGAAAGATTAATTTCACGAAATGGGCCTGTTAACTGGCCATCAGTTTATTTTCTTTGGGGGATATGTAAACTCACATGTCTACGCCGATAAACCAGAAACAATTGACCGTTATTGCCGAAATACAGCCTGATTTACTGCGAAGAGTGTGTGATTACGGATTACGCCATGTATGCGCCAGCCGCGGCGACCACATGCCCAAAATCATATTCAGACATTAATGCCATAAAATTATCTTTTAAATAAAGTCTATTTCATGGATATTAAAAACACTTTTCTGTGCTTTACTTCAATTTAAAGTTCTCCGCATCTAAAAAAAACAACCTTTAGTAGTTTAGTCCAGTAAAAAAACAAAATTTACTTATATCTCGTCAACTAATATGTTTAGACAAATTTATAGGGAATACAAAAGTACTCAAAAATGATGTTTCTCGAAATTCCTACGGGAAAAACAGTTCTTGGAAATATCTCGCAAATAATGCATTTTATACACACAACACTTTTATTCTTATCAGCTTTTTATGATTTACTGTAGGATTTACGTAGTATTAGGAAGTATTGTGATGGTGAAAATGTTCGATTTCGAGATTTTTGCAGATGTCCACGTTTTGAAGTCCCTGATACCGAAAATGTGGTTTTTAAAAAAATCTCCCCCCCCCCTATATATATATTTGTCAAGAGTACAAAAGTATTTAGAGCTAGATTTTGAATATTTTTTGTATAAATGAAATTTCAAAATTCGGTCCGGAAGTAACACTTCTACTCTTAGCGAGTAGCACTTTTTTTCAAATATCTCGCAAAGCATGCATTCAATAGAGATTTATTAAGAGAATAGAAGTATTTAGAATAGGATTTTGAATATTTTTTGCATAAAAAAAAAATTGGACTTGAAATAACACACTTATAGGTTTATTTATCGGTTTATTTTTCTAAGATAAAAGTATTTAATGCAATTTAGAACAACAGTGTATAATTTGAAATGCTCATACGTATAAGAAAGTCGTGTGGTGGCCACACCTAATTTTTTTTTGTGGAATGACTAGACTTCCACATTTCGTCCCTAAATATCGCTTCAGTTTTGGGTTAAAACCGTGGGGTATTGTCTCTTCTTCTGCTACTGACGTCACGTCTACTACAAACAAGTACTTGTTGGCGGAAAATTGGTTTATAGGGCCCTAAAGATGCTTATTATGACAATGACAAATCGAAAATCTATAACGTTCTTTTTTAATTTTGGACATATGTAGAAGCTATTATGATCAAGTTTATAATTATTACCTTGCCCACTTAAATATTTGAAAATGGTGGGTAAAAGCGGGTATGTTCGTTGTTAATACCTGATAATATTAGTTAATTGACAGGGAAAATTACTGGCGTGGGTCTTAGTACTACCTGTTTTTGTTTTGCATCGAATGTTGTTAAAATTTCACAACAGGCATTTTCTCGAATTGTTTGCCTTCTTTCTACACTTTCACTGATTGGACAGTAGTGTCAACTTATTCTTTTGATACACTTACTGTATCCTTAACAATTTAGCTTATGACTGGCATACAATGTTGTTTTAAATAACATATTGCTCTACTAGATGAAAATATATATTACATATATAAATATCTTTTGGTTAAATATTGAAATAAATGTGTTTAAGTATCTTTATTTGACTTTAAAAAACTATACTTTTTATTAATTGGTTCCTCATGTGTGTAGTATCTTCGTTATTTCCCGGGAAGAAGATAATGTAAAAGATAGATACTTGTGTTAGACCAAAATAAAACAGGAAATATGATAAGCTAATTTGGATGCTAGGATTCATCTAATTTTTCATTCTAGGAAGCTACACTTCTGCGGACACTAAATGAATGGAATCAGGCTGTAGTTTCTAAAAAGCAGATTGGCGTCAACTTCATTATTAACTTAATTATTGTATCACTACCAACTACTTCATTTTTTTTATACTAATAGTAGAGGTACACTCTTTCGATATTTAAAGTTCAAATAGCTTACGAGGTAATGTTTAGCTGGTAAAGTTTAAAACAAACAACCAAGGGAAAATCACAATTTAAAGTTATGTTTAAAATTATTGTTTAACACGATGGTAGTTACTTCAGGAGTACATTTCAAAGATGCCATGTAGTACACTTTAACGAGTGTACACATTTAGAGAACGCGTAGTTCTAAAAAACATAGCAGTACAAACTCGATAAATCAAAGAATAAAGGTTAATTTCGCAAAGTTAATGCCATTGACTGAAAATAATATGTGTGCTATAAATGAACAAATAATCCATAATAGATGACCGCTAAGTTCGAACAAATTATATAGGAATGAGGACAATACAAAACCACATAATCAAGATCTGACTGCACTGATATTGCGCTGTTGAACGACTTTAGGGCGATTTTATTTTTTGCATAATTGCAGATAAGAAAAGTGGTTACGGTCGATGCTTATTAAACAACTAGAAAATAGGTATATTAAAATGTGGTTTTCTTAAGCTTGAACGCTGCAATGATAATAAACTTGCATATCTGCATGAACTGCGAAGCTGCTAACAGTGTTTTCATACTTTAAGGAAGAAACAGATAATTCCTATATTTTATGCGGCTTTTATAATTTATATAAAATTATAAGAAGAAAGAGCAATTTTAATTGGGAGTGGATAGACACAGTGAATAGAGAACAATCGCAGGTTCTTCTAAAGGTTAATAAGTGAAATTTTAACGTTTGTCTTCTTCATATGGAAATGATTAAATCTCATAATTTTTATTATCTGATATTACTTTCATTTCATGTTGATGCGCTCACCTTTGTATAGAGAAGTATAATGATTTGTTTTCCTTTTACGTCACAGCAATTTACTCAATCTAAAGTAAAAAAACCGTGTGGATAATACAGAATTCTGTTACATAGCGCATTTACTCCTATTAAAAAATAACTATTGTATACACAAGATAATTTCAGGATGTACATATATGGTTCTTTGTGATATAGCTTGTAATGCAGCAAACTGATTGCATATTGAACTTGAGGAAACGTCTTTAATGTCATCGACCTAAGATTTTTAGGTTAGAGATGCACTGCGAATGGTTTCAAAAGACGACATGAATGCATATAATTTACTTAAAATGTTGAATTTAAATTTATCAATAGCCAAGCAGTAACAGATTGCAACATATGCAGGAATCTTGATGAGTTTTCGAATCCCTGGCAAGAGACCACTTATACAGATATGTATCTATAGAGTTATATATACATAATATATATTTATATATGTAATATTTTTTAAAGGTTCTTTTCCTGCTGTTTCTTACACGTTACTATATACTATATATATGCAAGTATAATAATTCTAGGTTATTTCGACTTTGGTTGTTGAAGTCCGGATTAAGTGAAATACATTTTACGTTTCGACATTATTTATAAAGTATTCTTCAGATCAAGGGGCTTAAAACTATAAAATCTATAAACTTATTTTTAATTTTGATGACTATGCATAAATTTAACAAAATACTGACCTTAAAAGCAACATTTTCATCTTGGTTATTTTAGTTTTATGATATTATTTTATTACATCTCTGTATACCTAAATTAAAAATTTTAAATAGCTTTAAAAATGACAAACATATACAGTTTTGCACCCAAAACTAATTTTTTGTTTTGAAAAATAGATAGGTGATACATTTTTTGTGTCAACTCTGTCATTTACGGCATTCTTGTTTTTAATTTGTGTACTTTCCAAAATATTTCTGAATTATTATTTTATTCGGTGAATAATATTGATGTCTGATTGTAATTCAAGGAATGGTTCGTTTGACATATTTTTAATGCGGTATTTTTGGTCGAGTATTTATGTCCGTTTAAACGTTCTTGCAAGTGTTGGCATATCTGTCACAACTGTAACTTGGTATTTTGTAAAGGATGTGTAGAGTTTTCTTAGGTTATTAAAATTTGTGTATGCTGTTTTTATGTTGTATGGCAATAATAACCTAACAGAAAGACTCAATAAAATACTATTACCATACAACATCAAAACAAAGCAAGAAAATTATTCTTATTTACTCGCAATCTTCATTGCACTAATCACTTCGTGGGACTCTAGGCTAAAAGCCGACGATTGTAGAAGAAGGTATTGTTAAGTGGACCAGGTAACGATTCCGTCTAAGTATTAATTTATTTTTGTTTGTTCTAACAAACAGATAGATTCATGGCCCATTATATCTTTCTTCGCCATAAAGAACAAGAAAGAACATTAAATGAATTTAACGATCGTGGGATGAGTTGTAGACTGGCTCCACGACTGACAATAAGTAAAGTATGGAATCGCTTAAATCTTACACGAGCAAATTTAATGTTTATTTTACATTAATTCACGTAAAGAACATTCATTGCCAATGAGTAAATTAGAATGTAAGGCATTTGAAGTGAACTAATGCATTTTACTTTCTTATACGTAGTATAAGGAAGTATTAATTGTGCTGATGAAAATTTTCGACCTCGAGATTTTTGCAGATGTCCACGTTTTGAGGTACCCTGATACCAAAAAAATGAGGTGTGGCCACCACACGACTTTCTTATACGTATGAAATTGTTACTTCAGGTCCGAATTTTGAAATTTCATTTATACAAAAAATATTCCATATCCAACTCTAAATACTTTTGTACTCTTCATAAATATATATATAGAATGCATAATTTACAACATATTTCCAAAAAATCGTTATTCGGTAAGAGTAAAAGTGTTACTTCCGGTCCGAATTTTGAAATTTTTTTATACAAAAGATATTTAAAAGTACGTTCTAAATACTTTTATACTCGTAATGTACCTGCCTAGAAAGCATGACTTGCGAGAAATTCGCAAAAAACTGATTTTCGATAAGAGTAAAAGACCTACTTCCGGTAGGAATTTCGAAAAACTTTATTAACATAATTTTTCTCAAATTTAATTCTGAGTACATTTGAATTCTTTATAAATTTGTTTAAACTTAGTAATTGACGAAATATTTGTAAATTTCGATTTTTTCACTGAAGTAAACTACTACTTCCGGTCTGCCGATTTTGCTCAAAATCTAATCAGTTCTCAAGAGGGAGATTATATTCTTAAATACAAAATTTGGAATTGATATCTACAGCGGTTTGACCGCTATCGTGGTCACACACAGAGAGAGAGAGAGAGAGAGAGAGAGGGAGAGAGAGAGAGAGAGAGAGAGAGAGAGGGGGAGAGAGAGAGAGGGAGAGAGAGAGGGAGAGAGAGGGGGGGGGGGAGAGAGAGAGAGAGAGAGAGAGAGAGAGAGAGAGAGATTTTTTAAAAACCACGACATATTTGCAAAAAATCGCTATTCGGTAAGAGTAAAAGTGGTACTTCCGGTCCGAATTTTGAAATTTTGTTTATACAAAAGATATTTAAAATTATCATTTAAATACTTTTAAACTCGTAATGTACCTGCCTAGAAAGCATGACTTGCGAGATATTCGCAAAAAACTGATTTTTGATAAGAGTAAAAGACCTACTTCCGGTAGGAATTTCAAAAAACTTTTTTAAGAGAATTTGTCTTAAATTTAATTTTAAGTACATTTGAATTCTTTATAAATTTGTTTAAACTTAGTAATTGACGAAATATTTGCAAAATTCAATTTCTTCACTGAAGTAAACTACTACTTCCGGTCTACCGATTTTACTGAAAAACTAATCAGATCTCAAGAGGGAGATTATACACGTAAATACAAAATTTGAAATAGATATTTACTGCGGTTTGACCGCTATCGTGGTCACACACAGACAGACAGACACACAGACACACACACAGACATTTTTTAAAAACCACTTTTTTGATATCAGGGGACTTCAAAACGTGGACATCTGCAAAAATCTCGAGGTCGAAAATTTTCATCATCACAATACTTCCTTATACTACGTATAAGAAAGTAAAAGTTGGTTTTGAAAAATGTCTGTGTGTCTGTGACCACGATAGCGGTCAAACCGCTACAGATATCAATTCCAAATTTTGTATTTACGAATATAATCTCCCTCTTGAGAACTGATTAGATTTTGAGCAAAATCGGCAGACCGGAAGTAGTAGTTTACTTCAGTGAAAAAGTCGAATATTGCCAATATTTCGTCAACTAATAAGTTTAGACTAATTTATAAAGAATTCATAAGTATTTAGAACTTAATTTCCAAAATCTTTTGTATAAAAAAAATTTCAAAATTCGGACCGGAAGTGTCACTTTTACTCTTACCGAATAACGATTTTTTGCAAATATGTCGTAAATTATGCATTCTATATATATTTATGAAGAGTACAAAAGTATTTAGAGTTAGATTTGGAATCTCTTTTATATAAATGAAATTTCAAAATTCGGACCGGAAGTAACACTTTCATACGTATAAGAAAGTCGTGTGGTGGCCACACCTCATTTTCTAAAATTGTGAAATATTTATAGTCATTTCATGAGTAATTACATCATTATTTGTTCATGAAATTAACTGCATATCCGTATCTACAATATGACAGTATGCAATTCAAAAAGTACCAATTGGTAAAATGCAATGTTCGGAAATTTCGGTGAAAGATTGGTTTATTGTAAATTTCACTGAAATGTTTCACTGAAATATATTTTTTATTACACTATTTATACCATCAACGCCTGGTTCTAAAATCCTTTTAATCTCGGAAATACTCCCAGAAGCCATGACCTAATACATAGTTTTTAATTTTTAAGAAATTCGTCTTTTTTGATGAATCATAATGCTGGTATCTCGAATGCATTTGGATGCGAAATCAGGCCTTTTTAAAGCTCGGCGTGTTTTAAAGTCTACACATTGTAATATACTGATTTTGCTAAATTTAGTGTTTTCAATAATATAATAAAATTATTAATACATAAAAAAAGTAAAACGGTAAGCAGAACAAATTGGTAAAATTACTAAAACTTAAGTAAAAGTTTTGTTCAGAATGAGAAATTAAAAATATTGAAATTAACAAACTTAAATTTATTGAATTAAAAAATAAAACACAAAAACAAAAAGAAGTATAGATAAACAAAAAACAAGAAATAAAAGGTAAAAAACAAACAAAATCGGCATTCTTATTTTGATATTTTGTAATTTTTATTCTTGTCATTCCTGTTCTTCATTGTCATTATTAATTTTTCATTATTTTCTTCATCGTTCTCCACAATAACTTTTATGTATTCATAATCTTCTTCTTCTTCATAATTCTTGTTACTTATTTCTATTTGATCTTCCACACTACCTGTCTCTAATATTTACATTTCTATATTGTCATAATTTTTGTCCTCATCATCTTCTGTTTCAATTATATCAAAACCATCTACCTAACCCAATGTCGTCATAATCATTAATCTCATGAGTTAAACCTTTAATAGTGTTGGTATTGAATTTAATAAATGATAATTTTTCCACCCGTTCACAATCGATTTCTTTTTTTGGAATATATATGAACTATACAGCTAAAATTTCGTTCAATGGAAGCTGAGGAAGAAGGAACAGTAAGTATTTTGAGAGTCACGCTACATAAAATACTTACTACAATAACAATTCCACCAAAGGTATACTGTCATTTTTCAGCATCTAAAACATTCCATAGATAGTCGGTTTTGAAATGAGCTTCTTTGTCTGAAAATTGGCTGTTTCAACTGCAATATCATGTTTTGACAAAGCTATCTTTTTGTAATTCTTTTTCACATCACTTTCCTCATTTTCTCTAATAACATGATATCTTGTTGCATCTCTGTCCCTTACTGAAGCAATGTTATTAATGCAAGTTTCAATTTTGGTAATGACATTTAGGACCACGTAAGCATTTAGGAGATCGCTCTGTAAAATATTTGTACCATCAACACAGGGTTCTAAAATCCTTTTAATCTCGGCAATACTTCCCAGAAGCCATGACCTAATACATAGTTTTTAATTTTTAAGAAGTTCTTCTTTTTTGATGAATCAGTCAGTGATTGTATTTTGAATATTCGTCGTATGCTCTAAAACAGATCGAGAAGAAATAAAACTCCTTATGCAGTTAAAAGTTGATCCCCATCGAGTGACAACTGGCAACATTAACGCACAAGCAGTTTTTTTTATTTTGTCAAATAGGGCCTTCAAAACATGAGTACTATTTATCAATGTAATTTTTTTTTTGCTCTAGTGATAAATTTTTTTACTCGAGGAAGTTGTACTATATCCCCTATAAAAAGATGAATTAAGAGCGCCAAACATCCAAAAGTAATAACATAACCCCAATTTTTATCTTTGGCACAAACACAAAATAATGACATAACCTCAATTTGTATCTTTCACTTCAAAACCGAAAGATATTTCGTTGGCAAACTTTTCAGGGAAACTTTCAGTGGAAAGTGAAAATTTCACTTCGAGAGAAACTTTCTGCGTCCTAACACCGGTAAAATGTCATAAGAAGTGCCCCATTTATGATATACCTAGTGTTCATAACCAGTATCAGTTGCAATATAGCTTAAATAATAAAATATGTATTTCTTTTCTCTGTGTTATACGGCTAATGGATACGATATTTGCAATCACTGCAGTATTGTTCCTCAGTTTTGTTATTTCACCTCGGCCCAACTAAAGGGGGAAAACAATTGATTAAAGTTCTCAACATCAAAGGAGAGCAGAAGAGCTACCGATCGTTGTATAAACAGATTTGTATAAAACTTGCCACTCTGGAGATACTAATATAGTACACTGAGAAACATGTCCACTACATGTGTTTAGCCACTTTTACTACATGGCCACCCTACCATTACAGAATTTAAAATGTAATTTGTTTCGACATATAATTTTTCAAATATAATGGAAAGCACTTTTAACCAAATGTCTGCACGCTGTTTACCGACATTTGCTTTTTACTGTCAGGGCAAGATTGGATTTTTATTCTTTTTACTTTCTCCTAGCCACAAAAAGCATTTTAAGCACGATTACCTTGACTTTGCCCTATCAGTTTGAAAAAAAAATATTTATTGGTCTGTCAGAATAATACACAAAGTATCACATTCGAAAGAATTATAAAGGTTTTGTTTAAAATCAAAACCTTTATATATATATATATATATATATATATATATATATATATATAATTCTAAATTTAATTTAATTTTTAAATTTGTTATATATATATATATACAGGGTGAGTTTTTTTGAATGTTTAGCATTGGGATCTCAGAAACTACTGGAGATAGAAAAACGCTTAAATGGGGAAATATGCCCAGTTTTACGAGTTTGATTTAAAACTGCTTTTGTTTCTCCGATAACTTTCATGGCTTATTAGATATTCAAAGAAAACTAAATTTTACGATTTTCTTTAAACATGCTTAGCATTGTTAATAGTAATTTTAGGGAAAAAGTGTTCAGACAAAAGTTTTAGACAATTTTACGCCAAATAAAACTATGTAGCTAATTTTTTTTTTCGTTCACTATTATCGAGTTATGACACAAACTTGTGTTTTTTAAATGGAAACCATAGTTGGTTTTGACATCATTAAAAATCTTATTTTTTGCTGATTACAATGATATAAGGTTTGATATGGTTATTTTAAAAAATAAATAGGATATAGACATTTCTATGATTGTTTACTTTATAAGATATAAACTTTTAAAAAAAAATGTTTTGTGTTTTGTAATTCAAAAAACGAAAAATCTGAGTTACAATAGTGTTCGTTGGAGCAGTCGAGATAAATATACTAACATTGCTTTCACGTTGAGTCATAGAAGTGAGAGCTGTTAATTTTTACTTTTAAGTCAAGTTAATTGTCAAACATTGATAATTAACTATTAATTAATTTAATTGTAACTTAACTATAAGCGGTGTAAACGGCCGTTAATCCTAAGTTTGCATTGGCTATGGAATTTTCTAACGTAGAAAAGCGTGATATGGTTGAATGTTACATTCAGTGCCAGAAAAATTCTGCTAGAGCTGCTGAAGTTTATTTTGAAAATTATTTTGATCGACGTCAGCCGTCGCTACCTACTTTTAAGAGATTATGGGATAATTTAGCAGATTGAATGTTGCTTCATATCTTACACACGTAAAGTAAACAATGTATCATCAGTATATATCCTAAACAGAAATACATTGTCTAGAGTTAATGGTATTAGGGACCTTGGGGTATACTTTGACACTCGGCTCAGCTTCTCTAACCATATAGACTCGATGTGTGCATCTGCGTCTAGGACGTTGGGTTTCATATTGCGTTGTTGCAAATTTTTTAATAATATTCAGTTGATGAAGACACTTTATTTCAGTCTAGTTGTGAGCAAATTGGAGTATGCATCTCAAGTATGGTCTCCTCAATATCTTTACTTACAACTTTCCATTGAAAGAGTGCAGCGAAGATTCCTGAAATATTTGTCTTTTAAATGTTCCGGTACTTATCCTCAGCGTGGCATAGATTATTCACATTTATTAGACGCACATGATATGCAAGCCTTGAGTTACCGTCGTGAGATACATGGTGCACGATTTGTATGGAAACTATCCAGTGGCCGTGTTGACTGCCCTTATTTGCTCTCATGTCTGGATTTCTTCATTCCCAGAATCTCCTCTCGTTTTACCCATACCTTCCTACTTCCCTTTTCTCGCACTAACCTTCTTAAAGGATCTCCGCTGGTGGTGATGTGCAGAGCCGCTAATCTTCACTATGGGGACATATTTTTTTGACATATTTTTTTGACATATTTTTTTTACTTTACTTAATTATATTGTTTTCATATTTATTATTACTCACAATTCTGTTGTATATTTGAGTTATTAGTATAAGTTATTGAGTAGTACGTTGTACATTATGTGTATATTTAATACTGTCCTATAACTGGGTAAACCGTTGGACAAATAAAGCTATTATTATTATTATTATTATTATTATTATTATTATGGCTCGTTCGTTACACCAAAATCAAAAAAAAGGATGGATGAAGACAGAGAAATAAACATATTAGCATGTGTCGCTCAGAATCCATCTACATCGACCCGACAAATTTCAACAGAAATGGGCTCCTCTCAACGCACTATTGTCAGAGTGTTGAAGAAGCATAAATTTCGTCCCTACAAATTATCAGTATCACAAACTTTACATGAAGGTGATAACATCAGACGAATAGCTTTTTGTAGATGGTTTAAAGATCAGTGTCAAAACGATCCACACTTTTCAATGAAAATATTATGGACTGATGAATCTCGTTTCACAAATTGTGGAATGTTTAATAGGCACAATGAGCACATATGGTCTCAAACAAATCCACTTCACGTTGAACATAGGAGACCACAAATTAAATTTGGGTTTAATGTTTGGTGTGGTGTTATAGGATCAACTGTTCTTCCTCCTTTTATTTTTGATGGATCACTAACTGGCAATCGTTAATTTTTTACAACATGACGGAGCGCCTCCGCACAATCAACTGAATGTTAGAAATTATTTAAATTTGAACTTCCCTAATCAATGGATAGGACGAAATGCACCCATTGAATGGCCGGCTAGATCCCCTGATTTATCAGTTTTGAATTTTTTCTTGTGGAGTGTACTAAAGGACACAGTATACAAAAGAACATATGAAACAATCGACAATTTAAGAGAAGCTGTCTTAGTTGCTTTTAATAACATCGATAGGCGTAAAGTACGCAATGCTACAAATTCTGTTGTGAAGAGATGCAATTTGTGTATTAGTAATAATGGAGGTATCTTTGAACATTAATAATGTTGTGTGACCTTAATAAAAGTTCTTATAGTTTTCATTTTATTACTACATAAGATTTCAAAATAAGTTTTCGTTTGGTTTGTATTTTATCAGTTCGAAATTCAATTGTTTTCCATAAAAACCATAAATTTGTCTATATCCTCTTTATTTTTTAAAATAACCATATCAAACCTTATATCATTGTAATCAGCAAAAAATAAGCTTTTTAATGATGTCAAAACCAACTATAGTTTCCATTAAAAAAAACACAAGTTTGTGACATAACTCGATAATGGTGAGCGGAAAAAAAATATTAGCTACATAGTTTTATTTGGCGTAAAATTATCTAAAACTTTTGTCTGAACACTTTTTCTCTAAAATTACTATTAACGATGTTAAGCATGTTTAAAGAAAATCGTAAAATTTAGTTATCTTTGAATATCTAATAAGCCATGAAAGTTATCGGAGAAACAAAAGCAGTTTTAAATCAAACTCGTAAAACTGCACATCTTTCCCCATTTAAGCGTTTTTCTATCTCCAGTAGTTTCTTAGATCCCAATGCTAAACATTCAAAAAAACTCACCCTGTATATATATATATATATACAGTGTGTCAATAAAGTAAGGAACACCCTAAATATCAGCTTTAAAACATATCTCTAGCAAAAACGCTCAGACACGTATTTTTTTATTTTTGAAGGCGCATTTTCTTAAATTAAATTGAAGTATACAGGGTTATCAAAAAAGAAGATATGACGTTATCATGTGTTTTTTTAAATGGAATACCTTGTATATTTTTAAGAAAATCAAAAGAGCTTCTCATAAAGATTTCAACGATATACGAGTTGTTGGGGATATCTTTAATATTTACTTCTAGAAATTGAAAAAACACTTTTGGTGGAACAACGTCATAAAATAATTACAATAGAGTTTAACTTGTTTATTTTTAAATCTAAAACAAAAATTTACTTAAGTAAATGTTCAAATTACTGCCCGTTCACAATCTGACAGTAGCCTACGCGAGAAATAAACTCATTCTGAACATTGCTGATTACATCCGGCGTGATTCTTCGGATCTCTTGGCGTATGCGTTCTTTTAAATCATTAATATTTTGAGGTCTATTTACATAAACTTTGCTTTTTAGGTAACCCCACAGGAAGAAAGAAGATTATGTTCTGTCCAGTATCTACAATTTTGTCGGTTAACTGTTCCGTTTAAAGAAAAAGTTGTCTCATCTGAAAATAAAATGTTTCTAGCAAACATTTCATCACATTCACAAAGTATTTGCAAGTTTTCTGAAAACTCCAAACGGTGATCAAAGTCATCTTCCGACAATTCATGGACAAGATGCACTTTATAAGGATGATATTTCTGCTTATGCCAAATTTTTCTAACAGTCTCATGGCTGCAATTAAAGTTTAAAGCTGCTTGACGAGTAGCACAATTCGGATTTTCTTGCACTGTCAAAAGAACATTTAACTTAGTTTCATCATCCAGTTTTGGTCGCCCAGTTTTAGGTAGATCCCTAACATTTCCGTACTCCTCATACTTTAGAAGTATTTTACTTACAGTTGAGCGAGTTATTGGTTGCCGATTAGGATGCGCTGTATTAAATAGTTCGCAAACTTCCACTGTACTCCTTCTTCGGTCACCTTAACCAATCATCATAAGAATCTCAATCCGTTCTCTCTCACTTAGACCCATTTTTATCAAAAGAAATGGCAATTATAAAACAAGCAAGGCCAAACAAACTAACGGTGGTTAGTCACTGTCTAATTAGATAAGACGTCACCTTCCATACTGGCAATTCTGTCATGACAACGTTCAAAGATTAAAATTACCAAAAATTATCATGTATTTCCACCAAAAGTGTTTTTTCAATTTCTACAAGTAAATATTAAAGATATCCCTAACAACTCATATATCGTTGAAATCTTCATGAGAAGCTCTTTTGATTTTCTTAAAAACATACAGGGTATTCCATTTAAAAAAACACATGTTAACGTCATATCTTCCTTTTTGATAACCCTGTATACTTCAATTTAATCTAAGAAAATGCGCCTTCATAAATAAGAGCGTTTTTGCTAGAGATATGTTTTAAAGCTGATATTTAGGGTGTTCCTTACTTTATTGACACACTGTATATATATTCATCTTATAGTGTATTTTACGATTCTTTTAATAAGTTTTCCATTTATCATCAAAGGAAATAACAGCAGAAAAGATATGTATATGTATTTTAGCATTCAAACTGTCGACCGTCTTCAATTAGGATATTTCCTGGGATTGCAGAATTTGGTAAGGCTCGTGTCCGTTATTTGGATATATTATTTAAATAAATACAGGCTTCATCTGCATATTTCTTTGGCATAATAGAGAAGTAAAATAAATTGATTGTCATAAAGAATTAACGAAAAATATCCTTTTCTCCGTGTTCTCACAAAGCAATCAATAGAATATCTAAAAGTTTTAAGTAATCAAGTTTTGTGGAATAACAAATTAATATTCATATTTTTCTTTATTTCCTCTCGAAGAAAAGGCACTGCTAAACATCATTATATTGTCATCATTAAGATACCGTTTTACTAACATATAAATATCCTTCATATACATTCGTAAAAATGTCAATTATGGAATTCGGAAGACGCACGCTTAATTGAATAATCATTTAATTGTCAATCGACTTCCTGAAAAATACGATCTATTGAAAGGAAGTTAAAAGTTCGACCATTATTAAAAATAACCGTTTTTTTCCCGCTTTGAAAGCACTGTACAGCCGTCCAACAGTTGAATGATATATTACAAAAGTGAAAGAATTTTACGTGATACACATCCATTGTTAGGCAATTTATTGCATTTTCAACGTTTTACTCTCCGACTGACTCGCGAGAATAATACTTCCGTAAGTTCAGGATGTTAGCAATTTCAAATTCCTGCCTTGATTTCCTCTTGTAAGAAGTACGAAATAAGCGATAACAGGGTAATAATACTGATATTTCATAGTAATTCGCTTAAGCTTAACTTGGATGTAAGACAATAATTCTGTATGTAAGCTAGTAGGTTAACATAAAGATATAGCAAGTAGCCTTCGTAGTTCTTCGATAATACTGTTTCTTACTTCCATGAGTCGCGAAACGTTTAAAGGGAACAATTAATGTTAGATTACTATTAACCAAAAAATTTACCCCACAGATTTCTAGAAAACCCACTGTCCAAATTCAGGTAACTGTCCGAAATAAGGCGACTTTTCTCTAACTATACTACTGTTTTTAAAAAAAAAAGGTATTTCAGGGAATCATGATTTTAAAATTTATTTAATAATATTTACCAAGCGAAATTCTGTATATAGAAGTATCTACATTTTAATCATTCGAGTAATGTCTCTCGCATAATTCAAAAAATTCATTTTAATTATAATTACTCCATGATCCTCCTGTGAGAAGCAAAAAGAGACGTAATTGTTTCAGTTTTGATTATAACTAGTGCGTAAAATATGTCGCCAGTTTCTCATACTTGTAGACATTGATGTCACTTTTTACTACTGGAATTCTGCCTTTTGCTTAAATGAAACGAAATATAACGGGCTCAATAACAAAATAATATGTTAACACAAAAGAATTTTTTAGTTTTTATAGATCGAAAAAAAACCGTTTTAAATGCTCTCGAAACGTTTACTGAAACAGTTATGAATTCTTATTTTATTTACATAATACTTAAAGTTATAATGTGTTTAATGTTATTGTTGTATCTCCGGAAATTGGATTCACTAAACAATTGTTATTGTTATGTGGACACCTAATAAAAAGATCATTTTATTCACATACTTAATTCTAACGCATATATTTTATTATATTCGTTATTGTAGGTTATATAACCAATGGTTTTGAAACCTACTTTTACAATTAAAGTCTCTTTGTCAACAATTTATACGTTTTGCTCATTTTACTGTTCGTTTCTAAGCAACAAGCAGGAAACGCATATAATTTACATCTCTAAACAATTTTCATAATAACTGTATAAACTAATTGAAAACGAAGCTACCAATTTAAATCGTTTACATTCTGACTTGGTATTTATATTTGTATATAATTTCTATGGATGCGAAAATATTACAAGTACTCTTTTTATTCAAAGCGACCGCTTACTCAAATCCTCTAGAAACGTGCATTATTTTAAATTATAGTTACTTATCAGGAATTAGATATAGACAAGAAAGCCCAACAATGTTTGATTTGCATTTAACACGGAAACTTGCCTATTAATTGAATAAATATATATGAAGCGTGCTTTATTTTGTCGGTCTGTGATATTGATTAGAATACAATTTATTTGCTATGCATTATTATATATAATCAATCGGTTGCTACACTTACATAAGGAGATAGTTCTTGTCCTACAATTATATACAAAATATTTGCATTTATCCACTGTACCGCTGCAAGCTTTACTCGTTTTATGCAAATTAATATTAAATAATGTGTTTCAATATTTCACAATCATTACAGCCACTAAGTCCACTAATTCTGGAGGTACTAGCGGGAAGAAATCGAAAGTCTTTTTTCTTAAAGCTTTTTATATTCTCTCATTCCTTTAAATTTTTGCTTTTTAATACAAAGCTTCATCAACAGGGAACCAGCAGAGAACAATAACAATTAATGAGAGTTTCATGATGAAGACAGTACTTAATGCACATAATAAACTGTTTTAAGAAAAAGGATATTTTGCCGTTTAATGCCTCTAGAATTAGTTAGTGGAAGTGTTACTATAGTCCAAAACTACGTTGTGCACAGACATTTCGCATTTCTTCTCGAATTACACTGACCAACAAATTTCAATTATTGGTTTTGACATAAAATGACATTAATTCTTACAGAAAACAGAAACATTTAATTTAATAAAAGGTGATGGTTAAGTTAGGTCTAATTTCGTTTGGGCTTTAATGAACAGTGTTTGCGTTTATATACTTTGCCGTATATTTCAAATTCTTAATATTAGAAATATGACGAAATATTACAAAGCTCTTATACAGGTTCAAACGTGTTCAAACTCCGTCACGTCATGCACGCACATATGTGAGGTGTACACTGTAAATATGACGGTTCGAAGCCTAGTAGTTTTTAGTAGCCAGCCAACCAACGTGACTAGCGCACGAAAATGTCTGAAGTAACAAAAATTGAGTACCGCGCGGTCATTAAATTTTTAACAAAAGAAGGGCATACACCTTATCACATTAAACTACGTTTAGACGGCGTTTACGGTGATTCATCTCCTTCGTATTCAATTGTAAAAAAAGTGGGCAAAATGTTTCCGTTTGGGACAAGAATCCCTGGAAGATGCTGATCGGTCGGGTCGACCAGTTGAAGTGATAACGCCTCAACAAATTTCAATTATTGAACATTTAAAGCTAGAAGATCGCTATTTGAAAGTGAAGAAATTAGCAGTGATAACAAACATTTCCGAAACAAGTGTTCGCCGAATTCTCCAGAACTATTTGGGTATGAAGAAAATTAGTGCTAGATGGGTACTGCGACTTCTTTCTGCTCTCCAACGTGAACGTCGAGTCGAATGTGCGCAGTCGTATTTATACATGTGTGGAGACGACCCAAAACCGATTTTGGAGTCCATTGTCACAAGGGATTAAACAATGGTTCTGTTTTACGATCCTCTATCGAAAAAGGAGTCCATGGAATGGCGGCCACCTCATGAACCTCGTCCCAGAAAAGCGAAAGTCATTCAATCAACGAAAAGGGTGATGGTCACAATATTCTGGGATTGTGAGGGCATTTTGCTTATTGACTTTAAAGAGCGCAATACAAGCATGAACGGCACATATTATGCGTCTTTATTGCATAAATTAAGCGACAGTATTCGTGCAAAACGTCGTGGAAAATTGATAAAAGGTGCACGACTATGCTCCCTCTCATCCTGACCCCATTTCACAAGTTCCCATCCGCGAATGCGGCTTTCAAGATTTGGAACATCCACCGTATACTCCGGATATGGCTCTTTGTGATTTTTTTGTTTTCTAATTTTAAAAAAGACAGGGGACGTAGTTTTAAGAACGACAGTGAGTTAAAAGCAGCTGTTATAGGACATTTTGAGGGAAAAACTTCAAATTATTTTTACAAGTGTATCGAATTATTAATTAATCGTTGTAATAAATGTATAGAAGTTAGGGGAGATTACATTGAAAAATAAAAATTCTTATATTGTTCCAAGTTTCTTTTTTTATATCAGGCTGAGAATTTATGGCGCCTACTTCGTATAAACAACATCCACAGCCTCCTCCTTAACGCCCAATAGTATTCTACTAACATTGAAGGACTCTAGTTGCCTTAGCACAGATTTTCCATTCCTAGAATGTTTTAGTGGAAGCACACGCTCTACTCATCACTTCATCACGTCGCCCATATATTCCGGCTAAAGTCCAAGTGAGAACGTACAACGTGCACATTAAGCGACATATTGTATCCAATGCCGTGAAATGTTTGTTTCTCAAAAAACTGATATAAACTTGTACTATGAACACCTACGCAGCTTTTTCTGTCACTTACTATTTCGTATCTGAAGTCCAACAAAAATACCTATTATTTTTATGGACTTTCCTCAAAGATGTTTAAAACCGTCATCGCTTTGATCGATAGCTTTAACAAAGGTTTTTATGAGCCCTAGTTGTACATGTAGAGGTATTACGACCATTTCAATTTTCCACTAAAAGCTGTTGCGTTTATTGTCATGTCCTAGTATAAAGTTCTGAATTGGCTACTTCTGCTTAATGCAGGGGTTCTCAACCTTTTAGTATTTGCGACTCAATAATTTTCTTTGAAATCGTGTTGTAATTTTAATATTATTTTCTATTTAATTTCATTGTATTTTAAGGCTAAAGCTACACTACGACCTTGATAACAAATTTAAAAATTACTTACAAATTAGTTTTGTACTCAATCTATTACAATAAACGTAAGCGTAAGCATACAAAATTTTCTCAATTTTTCGTCAATTAAAATATCAATTTTACTTATCAATATTCAAAATAAATAAATGCATGGCAATAAAGATGCTCATTTAATAGCCTATGTTCGATTTTGTGATGGTATGTCAGCAATAGAAGAACTACTATTCTGCAAACCAATAGCAATCAAAGCAACAGCACTTGCATTGTTTGCTATCTCAAATGATTTTCTAAACAACGCAAATATAGAGTAGAAAAATTGAGTTGGAATATTCACCGATGGTGCTTGTACAATGTCGAGAAGATTCCAAAGTGCACAAGCACTTGTTAAACAAAAATCTCCACACTGTATCAGGACACATTGCTTGATCCACAGAAAATCTTAGGCTTCTAAAAAAATGAACCCTGGTTTGAATATTGTGAGACGCCTAAAATCAAGAATCTTTTCTGCACTTTGTAAAGACATGGGTGCAGTACATTCAGCGTTACTATTTTATTGCGAAACAAGATGGTTATCACGTGGAAAATTTTTACAATGTGTTTATGAATTAAGAGATGAAATCGTCATTTGCTAGAAGAGGAAAACCGACCGGAAGCCGAGAAGTTTCGTGATGATTTATTTGTGAAGAAACTGAGCTACTTGGTCGATATATTCGAGAACTTAAATACCTTGAATCTTCAACTCGTGTATTTTATTTTTTGTTATATCAGAATGTATTTTATTTGCTCTTTTCAGTAATTTAAAAATTTAAATAAATTACTTAATAATATTTTTTCTCATTTTTAATGTTTTTCCTATCACGACTGAACCAAAGGCATAAAAAGCAACAGTATTTATAATAATTTATAATAATTTTAAAATCCGCACAAATATTCCAGGAATAGTCTTCGTACTTTATCTTCTCTAACATTTTCACGTGTTCGTAATTTTCCGTCATAAAAACATCATGTGATATTAGAATAGAAATGTAAAGATTTCTATTATGTAAAACACTACTTTCAAGCCGGTCTTTGACAACTCTATGAATTATCTCCAAGAATATGGATCATGATATACCCCGAAAGCTTCAAAAAGTTTCCAAATATCACTGCATGCCATACAATATAAATCTACAGGATTTTCGCTTCTGTTGCGATCAATACTAATTGCAATTCATTCGCTAAGAGCTTCCACTGCTGTAATCGCGATTCAAGAAATTCTGGTTGTAATTTTGATACGTAGATTCAATCCCACACCAAGTATTTAATTGAAACCGAGTAATTAAATGTGGCTAAAGTAATGTAGCTGCAATGAAATCAAAATCGGCTGATTTATGATCACCTTCAAAGCTAGTGGCACCAGTACATTGCAATTTTTGTGTGCCGATGCTTCTGCTTTCTATCAGTGAGTTATCCCGTGCAATATGCACCAGTCGATCATTTGCCATTCTACTGATGTGTCCGTTCTAATTTTTCCTTCTTTTTAATATCCAGTCATTTATATCGTCTGTCTTGCATATTCTTCGTACAGTTTCACTCCTTCCTCTGTCCCACCTCAAAGTTTTCCCTGTCATTCTGCGAAGTATTTTTGTAGGATCCCACAATCGTTTTACTTTTGTTGTATCGGGTCTCGTCACAGCTATGCATATCATGATTGGCCTGATTTCCAGATTGTGTCGTTAAGGCACCCCGCGGCCTTGTCTGTTTCCTGGTCCTTCTTCTTCATAGACTTCTCCGCAGGTCGTTATGTTAACCTTACGACATCTAAATTTTATAGTTTTCGTATTACCTTCCCGTCAACTTCTATTTTGCAAAACAAGGGTTGCCATCAAACCATTGCATATCGTCTTCGGATTCAGAGTACAAGACGCCGTTGTTTGCGTAGCAGAGTAACGTCAATTCTTTGTCGTCCATCACCTACCCCATTGATGGGCCAAGTAGGCCCCCCAGACTGGTGAAATTCGGTCCATTATGAATGGTAACTAAAGTCGTAAATAATATTAGATCTGGAGTGCTTACTGACACACAATTTCGAGAGCTTTTTGACTCAATATAGTCTGAATATGCTGATGTACTCTATTGCACTAAGGTAAGATAACTTAGTGCAAGATGTGTTTCCCAGCGAATTTATGAGCTGAACGAGGAAATTATTTCATTCATACGTGAAAAACAGAATAGAAATCTGTGAAACTGTTGAAAATACTTTGCTTTTACTACAGATCTTCCGTGTTATATGAACAAGTTGAGTGTTAGGCTACCTACCTAAAAGACTCCTGCCCCACTTCCCGAGGCTAAAGTAATAGTCTTAGTGGTGGAATACAAGCTACGAAAAAGCCGTGCGAATGCTCCATAATAAATTCGACTGCAGGTGTCAAGACTCTAAAAATATTGAACAAAACTTATATATTTCCAGTATGCCATTTAGTTTGGACTATGAAACAGTGAGAACAGAATTTCAGATAACTGAGTTTTAGTGTAACACTAGCTAAAGCAGTTGTTTTTTAACGCCCCAAAGCTGGAGCTTTACAAGTTACCATAAAAATAAAGTTTCCCAAATTAAGATCTCGTGCTCAGAAGATAAATGCTGTGTGCGTTGTCTTACGTCTGTGAACAAGTGCCTTCTACCATGAAACTTCCAGATTCAATAAGAAATTTATTTATTAAAAAAAAAGCATTTCGTTTAATAATTTTTGTTGGCCCGCTTAGATAATCTTCCTTTTCCTCTGGCACTCTCCCTCCAAAGTTTGTCCATCACTAAACAAGGGTCGACTCAATGAATCGTCCTGTGTAGCCACTGTTGTTAGCTTCTATTTATTAGACTCTTTCTGTTATATAACAGATTAAGTTTTCAAGTTGTATTCGATCAATACTCTCTGAAGAAGTCTATGAAATATGCTGGTCGTTATATTCTATGTATTTTTCAGAAACTTGACTTTATATGAACACAACACGTCCACGCACAATCCCCCTGATGTGATCCGGTTGATCTTGTTAGTGATTGCTTTGTGGTTCGTTTCAGCGCTGTGTCTAGCAAATTCATACCTATATATTCTGGGCATTTTTATGTTCTATTTTAAACATAGGTATCATGATACTAGTTATGTCGCACTGCATTGCCCCAGCATCTTCTGAATCAATTTTGTAATTCTCTACATCTTTGATTTGTAACATGATTCTCTTGTTTTCTCCAGTGCATAGAAATGTCACTGCACAGCTAAACAATCCTTCAAATATCTAGCACATGTAGTACATATTACATGTGGAATGCACAATTTGTCTTAATTTTTTACAATCACTCCAAAGTAAAGTTTGTAAACCGGACAAATACTCAAAAGTTAACATTTCACTCTTTCAAATGTAGTAAATTTACCACACATATAACACAATGTATTTGGATTACTTGCCACGGACGAGACACGATTGCGTCTAGAAAAAATTAAATTGCATTTCCGTTATTAAAATGTCACTGAACTCGTCTACACAGCGCTAGGCTGTAATGCAGTTAAAGTTACATTGTTTATATAGCACGTGCCTGCTTATCCCCTCTCAAAAGCATAACAACCTACTAGATTAGAACAACAATGCAAACTTGTTCTTCCTTGAGTGAACGAGTCACGTTTGAACCAGCCTCTATAATTATTTTCTATGTTTCTATGAGCTGTTACTGTGCTTCGGAGGGCACGTAAAGCCATATTTTGGTAGTCATTAGACCATATTAGGGGCGCTTAGACGGTCTACATACAGCAACTAACACAAGACTTCAGCCAGAAGGTATATATTTGTCAATATACAGCATGTGTCAATTTTCATTAGCCATAGGCGACCAATTCATGCAATACGTGACAACGTGGCACCCCTACTTTCCTTTCCAATGCCAGCGCGACCGATATATGCTCGAAAATAGAAGTTAGCTTAGCAGTAACTATTGGACCACTAACTTGGGTATTTGTAATGCGTTCAGAAATAATATTTACGAGTTGCAAGGATTTGTTTTTCTTTTTCCTTTCAGTAAATGCAGAGAATTATTAACTGCGTTCACGCTGCATGACACAAACAAAAGCGTAATTCTAATAAAATTAAAAAATAACCCTAATAAGGTAAATAAAAAACGATTCTGAAAATAATAATAAACTACTAGATCAGGAGATCGCCGCGGCCATTTGATGTTTCCCGTTCCAGTAATAAGACGGCTTTTATTGCAGACTAGATCGCAACGTGTTCGCAGCTAAACATTGAATGTAAAATCTGGTGGGGAGAAGTGGGAAGATCGGAGAAAATCGTTGTGATGTCGATTGTTGCCGGGATTGGTGACGGACAGTAGGGGTGCCACGTTGCCACATGTTACTTGTATACGTATAAATCGCACGTAAACATTGAATCCCTATAGCTAATGATATTTGACACATGCGGTATATTGCATATACAAATACTTAACACTCGCTACACTTATAATTGTCCACTTTAAACATTCCGAAAAGAGAAGATATAATAAGCCACACCTTTTCAGCACATGCTATTTTCAATACATTATATTTATGGCAGAAAATAAATTATTATTATAATTAGAAAATGCCCCGGGTGTAGACAAGCGTGTACTCTACTTCAGCGTTTTAATTTTTAATTTTGTAATGCACACCCACCATTTTTTCCCTTGTGGTATGCAGTTTCAGTATAATAATCTTATTTAAAATCATTTACCGGTATCTGAATTCCAGTTAACAGAATCTTCAAAAAATGGAAAAATATACAGGGTGAGTCATCTAAGCGGGTAAGGCCGATTATGCCTTTATGAATAAAGATATTTCGAAGCGGTTTTTTCCTTGTGATAGCTGTTCATTAGGAGCACATTTTAAAAATATTTTGTATTATACAGAGTGTTCTATAACTTGGTGACTAACCGTAGTTATAGTTTTTTAAATGGAGTACCCTATATATTATTGCATTTTTGAATTCCCCGTGTAATTTTTAGTCAAAAAGTTATAAGATAGTATAGGCCTAAAGTGTAAAGTTTTTGACTTATTCCCATTTTTCTAAAAAATTCAATGTTTGTATAAATTTATATTTCTCGAAAACGACGTATTAGATGGACAAAATTTTTTGCAGTATTGTTTACAATAAGAGGTCCTAATAGAAGCATGTTTTATTTCTTTAGTTACTAACTGCATGTGCAGGAAACTGGATTAAAATTACATGACACGTTTTAGAATAAAAGGCAATTTTTTTAAATGGAGCACCCCTGTATATCAGTTCATTTTTGAATTGTTTATTAAATTTCATGTCAGAAACATGTAAGACGTTAATACTTTAAATGTGCCTATTACCGAGCTACTGTCGTTTTTTGATATGCTTTTGTTAGTTTTTGCAAAAAAGTCAAGCTTTTCAAATGGAACACCCTGTATATTTTTTCATTTTTGTATTTCTTATTAAATTTCACATCAAAAACATGATACGTTAATACTTTAAAAGTGACTATTACTGAGCTATTGTCTCTTTTTGATGTAATTTTGTCAGTTTTGTGGTTTTAATTAATATAGTATAGTACTGACAAAATTATATCAAAAAGAGACAATAGCTCAGTAATAATCACTTTTAAAGTATTAATGTCTTATATCTTTTTGATGTGAAATTTAATAATAAATTCAAAATGAAATAATATACAGGGCGTTCCATTTGAAAAAATTGACTTTTTTGCAAAAACTAACAAAAGCATATCAAAAAACGGCAATAACTCTGTAATAGTCACTTTTAAAGTATTAATGTCTTACATGTGTCTGACATGAAATTTAATAAAAAATTCAAAAATGAACTGATATACAGGCTGTGACTTTTATACAAAAACGTGTCATGTAATTTTAATCCAGTTTCCTGCACATGCAGTTAGTAACTGTAAAAAAATAAAACATACTTCTATTAGGACCTCTTATTGTAAACAATACCGCAAAAAAATTTGTTCATCTAAGACGTCGTTTTCGAGAAATATAATTTTATACAAACATTGAATTTTTGCAGAAAAATGGGAATAAGTCAAAAACTTTACACTTTAGCCTATACTATCTTATAACTTTTTGACTAAAAATTATAAGGGGAATTCAAAAATGCAATAATATATAGGGTGTTCCATTTGAAAGACTATAACTTTGGTTAGCCACCAAGTTATGGAACACTCTGTATAATAGAAAATATTTTCAAAATGTGCTCCTAATGAACAGCATCACAAGGAAAGAACCGCTTCGAAATATCTTTACTCATAAAGGCATAATCGGCCTCACCCGCTTAGATGACAGCCTGTATATATATATACAGTATATACACATATATATATAGTAAAATAAAAGATGTTAAAACTGTTATGTATATGTAAATTCCAATAAACCAGTTTAATTACTGTTTTGTAACTCCGAAAACAGAATGTATGGGTAGGTATAAAGAAAACACTATATTGTAGCTTATAACGTTTCGGAAAAATTTATTTCCTTCATCAGATAATTGCCACACAATGGACCGCCATTTGCAGCTTCAGTTAGAAGATCTTCTTCAATATTCTCTTTTTCTTGTTTTATTTTATGTATCCGCGATAATTCCTCTTTTTATTATCTTTCCTGGGTTCGGATGGCACGCAGGTTGACAATGTCTTCCTCGTTGCGATGTTAGTTGTTGTCTTCAAAACCGAAGATCTTCTAACTGAAGCTGCAAATGGCGGTCTGTCACCTGATGGTCTTCCGTTTATGCTTACATCTCCAAGGTTATCCCACCTTATTCCTTGGCTACACCGTACTGATGACGACCAATTAGTCAGAAATACGTGTCTACAGTTGCACTACAGCGGATTTTACCCAATACATATTCTCTTTTTCTTGTTTTATTTTATGTATCCGCGATAATTCCTCTTTTCATTATCTTTCCTGGGTTCGAATAACACGCAGGTTGACAATGTCTTCCTCGTGGCGATGTTAGTTGTTGTCTTCAAAACCGAAGATCTTCTAACTGAAGCTGCAAATGGCGGTCTGTCAGCTGATGGTCTTCCGTTTATGCTTACATCTCCAAGGTTATCCCACCTTATTCCTTGGCTACACCGTACTGATGACGACCAATTAGTCAGAAACACGTGTCTACGGTTGCACTACAGCGGATTTTACCCAATATTCTCTTTTTCTTGTTATATATATATATATACGTACATATATACATGAATTAGTAGATTAAGTACCGTAAGCGCACTAACGTCCATAGACCCGTCATCATCAAAAAAGTCTAAAGCATTTTCTTCTACAAGAAATTATTGCAAAACTAGCATATCATCGTTATAGACAACGCTTTGTCTATACTGCCTCCCTATATTAGAAATATGTACTTGATGATTAATAAACGTTAAGCAGATTTGTCTGAGAAAGAGTAGTTAAGGATTGCCTAATAGCACTTATTAAATTTACCGCAGATGATATCGTCGAACTGCATGTCTGATTTAAAATTAGCGTCGAGATAAGTACCAAAGAACTTCGTAGATTGCTCCATAGCTTTTCCCAAGTCCATCGAAAAATCTAAACTTGTCTCTGATGAAAATAAATGCAGTACGATTAATTAAAACTGATGTCCAAATGATATGTTCTACACCATGCGGAGAATTGACGCACAACAAGAGATATACACTGTTGTAATAATTCCGGACTATTCGCACAGACGGCAATAGATGTGTCATAAGCAAATAATACCGTAAGTTCCGCCTCAGTCAAATACTATGGCAAATCGTTGATAAACAATAAAAATAATAATGGGCTCAACACAGACACTTGCGGCACCCCTGGTTTCACATGACCCTCATCAGTTCTATAACCGAATAGGATCACACATAACCGCCTATTCCTTAAAAAGAACTCAAGCCGCGACAACAACGGGTCTTGCCGACTATACAGGGTGTAACAAAATAAGTGTAAAACATTTCAGGGGGTGATTCCTTAGCGAAAAAGAGATAGGGTCTTTCATATAAAAAAACTTCAATGGAGCATCCCTTGTTAAGATACAGCCCCATAAAGGGGGTACGCTGTCAGTTTGTAAATTTTTGAAATTGAATTAATACTTAATTGTGTGTTGTTGTTTTGTTCGTAATTTGTTAGTTTAATAATTCACTTGTTATTAAAATGGCATACACAAATGAGGAAATGGCTGATATGCATTACGTTTACGGTCTGTCGCAGGGGAATGGGTTAGAAGCTTCTAGAAGATATGCTGAAATGTATCCTCAACGGCAGCTTCCTTCGCATAGAATATTTGCCCGACTTCATCAACGATTACGAGAATATGGTTCATTCGACAAAAGAACGCAGGATTGTGGTCGCCATCGAGAAGTTAGAACAACACATCTTGAAGAAGCAGTACTTAATTTGGTTGAAGAACAACCTACTAGCAGTACTAGAAAGATTGCTTTCGAGTTAAATGTTGATCATATGACGGTATTTCGAATTTTAAAGGAACAACCCTTATACCCTTACCATCTGCAACGAGTACAGGCAGTGTTACAACGAGATTTTCCGAACCGTCTTGAATTTTCCAATTGGATGCTGGAAATGATTAGAAGAAATCCTGACTTTCTGAAGACGATCGAATTCACAGACGAATGTACTTTTTCTCGGGACAAGATAATTAATTTTCATAATAACCACATATGGGCTGATGAAAACCCTCACGCTATTGTACAAGCTAACCATCAAGAACACTTTTCTCTTAACGTGTGGCTCGGAGTTATTGGGATTATTTAATTGGCCCTCATTTTCTACCTCCTCGATTAAATGGTGAGGCATACACTCAATTTTTAAGAGAAGTGCATCCAGTACTGCTGGAGGAAGTTCCTTTGGGCGTCAGAAGGGATATGTTTTTTATGCATGATGGGGCTCCCGCCCATTTTAGTCAAGCAGCACGTCAGCATTTAACCCAAACATATCCAAATCATTGGATAGGTCGAGGAGGACCACAGAATTGGCTCGCTCGATCCCCGGATCTCAATCCTCTCGATTTCTCTACTTGGGGCCATTTACAGACTTTGGTTTATCCTACTCCTGTTCGCGATGTAGAGGCCTTAATAAACCGCATCATCGATGCGTGCAGGGTAATTAGAGAGAATCCAGGCATATTTGAGCGAATACGTGGCTCAATGCGCCGACGTCTAGACGCATGTGTAATGACTGAAGGTGGACATATTGAACATTTACTATGATTTCTACATGTTTTATGTTTTGTTATTAATAAATTAGTTTTGTTTATTCATCTTTAATCATATGTATTTTGATGCAGGTAGTAACTACAAAATAACAATACTAATCCAGTTCGCATTATGACGATGTATCTCTGTAGTTGTTCGTAAAATAATTTTTTGCTGCGAACTGATTACTTTTGGGCAAAAAATTCAAGAGACATTTTTTGTTTCGAATGAAACAAGGTATTGGAAATAGATTTTTAAATGGTAAACAAATAATCAGACAAAAAGTTACATTGGAAATAAATTATATTTTTAGTGTTTGTGAGAAAAATTGTAAAACAAATTTTATGTACCCCCTTTATGGGGCTGTATCTTAACAAGGGATGCTCCATTGACGTTTTTTTTATATGAAAGACCCTATCTCTTTTTCGCTAAGGAATCACCCCCTGAAATGTTTTACACTTATTTTGTTACACCCTGTATAATCAATATGAAAGCTGTCAAATGCGCGTGACAAATCGAAAAATTATCCCCTTTATACTTCCCCGCATCAAGGTTATCACATATATATTGCAAAAATATAGTGATGCGGATGCAGTGGAGGTGTCCCTTCGATATCCATGTTGTGTATCGGAAAGAATATTATATTTGTTTAAATAACTGAAGATTCTGCTGTAAATTTCACCCTCAAAATAGTTTGAAACTATTAATACAGATATAGATAGACCTGGATATCATCAAAGCCTGCATATTTTTTAATTTATAGATTGCTTCACCTCTTCTAGCAAGATATCGAAAAAAATCATACTGTTCGGTAATCCCGCACCAATAGTACAAGACAGATACATCAGAAGGTGTTAATACAACACCCGACGGATTGGTTGACCTGACCGATTAGCATCTTTCAGGGATTCTTGTCCCAGACGGAAACATTTTGCCCACTTTTTTACAGTTGAAAACGAAGGAGATGAAACACCGTAAATGCCGTCTAAACGTTGTTTAATGTGATAAGGTGTATGCCCTTCTTTTGTTAAAAATTTAATGACCGCGCGGTACTCAATTTTCGTTACTTCAGACATTTTCGTGCGCTAGTCACGTTGGTTGGCTGGTTACTAAAAACTGCTAGGCTACGAGCCGTCATATTTATAGTGTACACCTCGCGCATATGCATGCATGACGTGACGGAGTTTGAACGAGTATAAGCCTGTCAGGCCGAGAATTTATGGCGCCTACCGTAAAAGTGAATTTGAGAATATTTTATTGGGAAAAAGTTTTTCGAAATTCCTACTGGAAGTAGGTTTTTTATTCTTATCGAATATCTCGAAAATTATGCATTCTATATCAATTTATCACGTACAAAGGTATTTAAAGCTTGATTTTGAATAATTTTTGTATAAAAAAAATATCAGACACTGTTACTTATAGGTTTATTAAAGAAATAACTGTATTTGACAGTTAATTTGGGATAACTTTTGTATACAAAATTCGGAACGCATATACGTATAAGAAAGTTGCGTGGTACCCACACCTTTCTGAAAAAAATGTGACAATGACAGCCGCTTAGATTTATTTCAAAACCATATTCATTCTATAATCACAAACTTCGTTAGCAAACGAAATGTTCTTTGAGTTATTATTGTAATGTTTTCGCTTTCATAAAAAACAGCCTCATCTTTCAAGGAATACAGCACATCGTTTTATTACACGATTGTAAAATAAATCAGAAATGGTCAAATTTTACACCTCTAAACCAGATTAATAGATTCTCGCATACACGATAATGGTTGTAATTAAAAGTTTTATCAAATACAGTAAAAATATGGAATAATTATTACATGTCTGAACTAAATCTATTTATGTTTAAACGAGATGCAGTATCAGATACAGGACTAATGACGATATCGTGGAATAGTAATCGTATCTAAAAGCGAGGTACATTAAATAGTAAATCGATTACGTCTGTAGATGGGGATGTACTATTTTCAGTTGACCTTTAACACAAAGTCGAATAGATTAACCTTATAAACAAAGTCACGTGTTGTGTTTAAATTGTAGAAAATTTTCGACAATCTTTGACCTCTAACGTTGAGTTACCTAATCGTGAAGCACTCTTATTATAAGTAGTTCTTGTTTTGTCATAACTGGTAAGCAAGTACATTTTCTCAAGTGGAACTGTTTCTTTTTTCGTTGTTGTTGTTAATAAACAGACATGACTTGAGTGTATTACATTTGTACATAATTTTACGTATTCCCATAACCTCATATTACTTAAGTTGTTCTCATAACATCTTCTGTCTTAACAAAATTATAACTGGCAATATAACGATCGTTATCTTGACAGAGACATTTACTATTGTTCTAATATATTATTAACTCTGGGTAATTGGCTCAGTTACTTTAAAAAAAAAAAATCAAGTAGGTAGGTCAAATTTCTGCAATTTTCAAATAGGTAAGGTAACGAAAGGCAATTAATTATCCAAGATTAGGTTTAAAATAAACCTATTAGCATTACTTTAAACAAATGCGTCTACAACCATCCACATGTTAGCGATATTCTGGACATTTATAAACGAGATTTAATTATATCAATATACAGAGCGATTTAGAATAACACTTCAAAATTTACACAGAATATAGAGGATATCAATATAAAATATTTTTCTTAATAAACTCAAATTAAAATACACCATACACTTGTGCCATGTAAGCTGAAACTTAGTTTATAATATATTATTATTTAAATGCAAAATTGAGATGTAATACAGAAGATGTTTCCTGTTCACATACAGTAGAAATCATTTACAGCGACGTCGCTTATACCAATTGAAACCCAGATATTTAGTTGGATTTCTATATGCGCCAACGCTTTTAATAGTCGGTTATAAATTAACGACCTGCAGAGCTCCGAGTAAGACCGAATATAACGGTTGATGGTCACGAAAAAGTTACCTGTACATGCATGACTCTTTCAAATTTGTATAGCCTGGTTCCTAATATGATCTGATGTCAGTGTGACACCCCGAAAATCCGATAAGTACATTCTTGTGTGTGCATGTGAGAAGTGCTTGTTAATTAACAGTAGGTATCAATCTCATAATCTAAAGTCAACGAGTTTGATAGTCTTTTGGGAGTGGCAGATTTTAATTGCTCAGGAAGGTGGATACCACGATTTCGAAACTGTCATAATATAGTGTGTGGCACTGTCTTTGGTGAATCTGCATCTGTACTTGAACGTACAATTGAACAATGGTTAAAAAAAAAATTCCAGAAATACGTAAGAACTACACCGATGGACAAATATTCAACACAGATGAAACCGGATTATTTTTCAGAATGACGCTGAAAAAAAAACCCTAGAACTTAAAGAAGAGAAGTGTTCTGGTGGTAAAATGTTAAAAGACAGGATCACGGTATTGGTGGCCACTAATATGAGCGATACCATTAAGAGGATGCTGCTTGTCATTGGAAGTCTAAAAATCCCTGAAAACTGGGGTTTGCTCTTTAGAAGCTCTTCTAGAAACGGATTAAATTTTGACGATGAAGACGACATCCCGCAAGCCCAATTAATCAGAGAAACGAATGTGTTGGTTACGTCGTTGATAAACATGTGAACATCAAAGAAACTAAATGATGTAATTTCAGCCACCATCAATACTGGAAGCCATTCTAGCATTAAGGACAGCGCGAAACTATATTTCATTCAATAACTAGTTGATGAAAATTAACTTAAAATTGAAGTATTACTAGAAAGGGCATTGGAAAAAATCTTGTTTTACTAGACAAACAAAGATAACAGATTTTTTCATAATAATTTTTAATACATATAACTGAGAAAAATGGATTTCAATAATAATAATAATAATAATAATAATAATAATATATTTGCCCAACAGATTTACGATCTAATTACAGGACAAAAACATCAATTTCAACTATGTACATATATATATATATATTTGCAGACTAAAATTAAAGTAAATAAAACTACGCAGTTATAATCTATAAATAATGTAAGTTGGCAGTGCATCTGTGAATGAGTGTGTTGATTGGCGAATAATTCAAGTCGGTGGATGAATCCGATAACGCATTGTAACTATTGCATAAACGGTATATAGGTGATGAAAATTTAATGTTGGTGTTAAATCTTTCACAATAGAACGCACACGACGATCTAGACGATGCTCGAGGGACGACGAAATTGATATCGCTAAGTAATTCCGGTGCATCAAGTTTATTATGTAATAGATTGTAAAGAAACTTCAGGTCAGAGCAATTGCGTCTAACATCTAGTGGATCGAAGTCGAACATATCCAAAAGTGCTCTATGGCTGAAACCTTGTATGGGGTATTCACCTTGTTTTTTGAAGTAAAGATATTTTAGGAACCGTCTCTGAACATGTTCGAGGGCCTTAATGTGATATTTGAAATTAGGAGTCCAAATTACAGATGCATATTCTAACTTTGAGCGCACAAAGGAAAAGTATAGGGTAATAATAGGATCAGTCACTGTAAATGGGCGTGTAATTCTAATAATAAAGCCTAGCATTCGTAAAGCCGAAGTACATATATTGTTGATGTGATCAGAAAACGTGAGACGAGAATCGAATGTCACCTCCATATCCATAATTGATTGAGCACGATCAAGAAATGAGCTATCAAGATGGTAATCATACGTAATAATGTTCATTTTTCGAGAAAAACTCATCACCCTGCATTTAGACACGTTCAGGTTCAGCCTATTATGCTCACACCAGTTTCGAACGGCACACAATTGCTCCTGCAACAATTCGCAATCCTCGATACATCCAATGGAGGAGTAGAATTTCAAATCATCCGCGAAAAGCAATCCAGGACATTGAATCACCGAAGGAAGATCATTCATGAATAGTAGAAACAATAGAGGACCCAAATTAGTTCCCTGGGGTACCCCTGAAGATGGTGAAAAATTACTGGAAGTATGGCCTCTGTAGGAAACATAATGCTTTCTGCTAGTGAGATATGTTTCAAAAAAGTAAAGTAAAGGCGTAGAAAATCCAATAACATCAAGCTTATGGAGGAGAATTCCATGGTCTATACGGTCAAATGCTTTTGAGATGTCCGTGTATATGACATCCACCTGCTTATTCTTGTCAAGATTGCTTGATAAATATTGCGTCATGATTGCTAGGTTTGTGACAGTGGAACGTTTCGTAACAAAACCGTGCTGATCCGTAGATATTATGGATTTTATTTGAGGATAGATAGAGTGGTAAAGGCATGATTCAAAAACTTTGGCTAAATTATTTATAATGGCAATCGGTCTGTAATTTTCGATGGAACATCTGTCACCCTTCTTAAATACTGGGGCAAGCCTTGCAATCTTCCAGACTTTAGGGAATGTTGAGGTGTTGAGAGATAAATTGAAAAGACGACTTAATGGGCACGCTAGGACGCTAGCACAGTCTTTCAAAAAGAAGGCAGGTATGCTGTCATTGCCGATAGTAAAAGTACTTTTAAGCTTTTTTAGTTCGCGAAGAACTTCCGATTCTGAAATTGTATTTACAATAATCGGTAGATAATTCGAGTGTGGATCCAGAGGCGTTGATGGTGTCGATGAAGATTGAAGAAAAACAGATTGAAAATATTCTTGGAAGGCATCAACGATGGTCGACGGTTGATCCAGTATCTCCCCATTAATATTAGTAATTGATCCAGGAATGCCTGAGTCGTTCTTATTTGCACGTACGAATTTCCAGAATTGTTTAGGGTCAGTAGTAATTGAAGATTGCAGATTTGATAAGTATTTGTTAAACAGCAACCTAGAATTGTTTTTAACTTTTCTCCTTAACTCTCTGAACGCATTCAAATCATTACGCGATTTCGTCTCCCTGTACCGTGAATGGTAGTGATTCTTTAGTTTTATATCGCTAATATGGTCACGATTAAACCAGATAGGGTAACGATAGTTACTGTTACTTTTTAGAGGCACGTACAAATCGAATAGGTTATATAAGATATCGTAAAAGGCACTACAAGCCTCATCTATATTACTGTAATTGTCAAGCAATGACCAATCAGCGCCCAAAATCGCATTGTATAGATTAACGAAATCAGCCCTTTTGAAATTGTAATTTCTGTTGTTGGTGTTACTAGGTAAAGTTGGATTAGTCGGGTACGTAAGGGAGAGTGAGAGTTGTAAACTTGGGTGGTCAGAATCTTCATTGACTAGAGGCATATCATCCCTAGTCACCAAGATATTGTGAAAGTCAGTCAGAATTAAATCTAGTAGCCTTCCTCTATTATTTACGATAGTGTTGATCTGCATGAGACCAACATAACTTAGAAAGTTAGACATCGCACTGCTTTTGTTGTCGTTTAGAGAGTGCTTGTTAAAATGAGGAATATTAAAATCACCTAGAATTATTATTTTTTCTGTGTGATTAACGTTAGAATCTTCAAACAGAAGCAGAAACTCTTCGAGTGTTATGTACGATACATCGGGAGGAATATATATCACATAGATGATGAACTTCTGGTTTAGTAATTTGACAGAGCATCCGATAATATCTATTTGGGGATATGATTCATTAATAAGATCGACATTGGATTTCGTCAATCAACCAATTTGTGAACGTCATTTGTTTTGTAAGTTAGGTCAACTAATAATGAAATAAGGAAACATATAGTATGCATTTAGAAAACATCAAAAAATCTGATATTATTTTACTTCAAGGAAGAAATTAAAAATGTTGATTATAGTATAAAATTATAAAGGGACATTGATTAGTTTCTATTGGGCATTCAATTTTGGTTGGCCCAAAAATATTATTTATTAAAACAACTTAATACTTTTGACAATTTTTGTATGTTACATGCAATGGGTACATATTTAACTGTTGTATTATACAGCGTGTCCCAGGATTGATGTTACAAGAGGAGTGCGGAACTTAAAATTTTTGAATCTCAATTTCAATTTCAATTTCATCTTAGTAATATTTTAGCATACTGTGAACGAGAAAGGCACTTTACCTGAAACGGAAATAGATCTTGCTTAACTGTCAAGGCCTACGTGATTTCACAAACTCGAAACTATATTAAAAATAAGTTTCAAACCAAGCAGGGCTTACTTACAGCCCTGCTTGGTTTGAAACTTATTTTTAATATAGTTTCGAGTTTGTGAAATCACGTAGGCCTTGACAGTTAAGCAAGATCTATTTCCGTTTCAGGTAAAGTGCCTTTCTCGTTCACAGTATGCTAAAATATTACTAAGAGAAGTTGTTCAGAATGAAAAAAAACTGTGGCCCTATACAAAATTTCAGGAAGATCTGCCTACTTTTATTAAATCGTTATTTTTTAGATTCAACAAAATAATATTATATTTATTCACAAATTAAGTGTATAAAATGTAATAATAGTATTGCTCTACAATCATTTATTTATATATAGAACGGTGTGCAGAAAAAGGTGGCAGTTATGTTGAATAAATGATTGATTGTAGAGCAATACTATTATTACATTTTGTACACTTAATTTGTGAATAAATATAATTTAATTTTGTTGAATCTAAAAAATAACGATTTAAACAAAGTAAGTAGATCTTCCTGAAATTTTGTATTGTGCCATTGTTTGTCATTCTGAACAACTTTTCTTAGTAATATTTTAGCATACTGTAAACAAGAAAGGTACTTTACCTGAAACGGAAATAGATCTTGTTCAACTGTCAAGGCCTACATGATTCCACAAACTCGAAAGTATACTAAAAATAAGTTTCAAACCAAACAGGGCTTACTTACAGAAGATCAAATTGAGATTCAAAGATTTTTAGTTCCGCACACCTCTTATAACATCAATCCTGGAACACGCTGTATATGTAATTATTAGAGATCGGTAGTCGGTTTGCATTGCAGGTCAGTACTTAAATAAATAGTGTAATTCGAAATAACATAGTAATAGTTATGATATTAATATGACTGTGCCTAATTTCTATACATTATTCATTGAAGTCCAGACCCGTAATGTAAACCTGACTACCGAACCCTAGACTAATTAATTATATAAAATAAATAATAACATTACATATTACGTAATCATGTATAGGTATGCACGCATTTTCACAATAAAACGGATATAACGACGGAATTTTTGAGTCCCTAGACCAGGGGTGCCCAAACTATCGATCGCGAGAGCTTTTGGAGTCGATCGCGAAAAAAATAAAAAATAACCCACCACAACAAATTCTAGTTCTCTCGAACGTCAACTCTAGGAACACTGATTCTTCTCGAATTAGTCAGATTCAGGGAAAAATCCGCGACGACGCTACACTATGCCTATGCCAGTCCTAACTGAGTATCTGAACGACACGTAATGTTTGAAAGGCAACATGAGTGCGGCAAAAAAAAATAAAACGCACCATTTTAATAACGATTGGGAGGAAGAATTTTTGTTTACTATGGTCAAAGATAACAAACTGTATTTGTCTCGTTTGTAGATCGTCAATGTCACTGCCAAACGCGGGAACTTAGAAAGGCATTATAAAGATGTTTAGTTATCTCGCCAAACTGTTGCTAGACGTATCCAAATCATGAACACAAATTTGGAATCCAAACTAAAAAATGAGGTATGGCCACCACACGACTTTCTTAAACGTATGAGCGTTTCAAACTATACAATTTTAATAATTTTTTTATACAAAAATTATTCAGAATCCTATTCTCTTAATAAATCGCAATAGAACACATACTAAAAATGATATTACGTACTGTACAGGGTTATCCATTATAAATTACCCACCCCTTATCATCGTTATTATTGCATATACAAAAAAATGTTTTAAATAAAAGTTGTGTGGCTGAGACTGAATTTATTTGCATGCTATCAAAAATACAGTGGCGTGCAGATACAACGGTGTAAAAAAATATTTTTTTTAAATGGAATACCCTATATATTATTAAATTTTTATAATGGTCTTTTTACTCCGATTTCAAATATATATATCATATGATACCGGTATCTTAAACCGTTTTCGAGATATTAAAGTCGAATATCAGTAGCTACTGTACTATGGAAAAGTTAACATTATAAAAGTAAGTTATGAAAATGACAACTATATCTTTTATAAATTACATTTCCTTAAAATGGATATGTCATTATGACTATGGATTGACTAAAGGCGCGAGTTAAATTTTCCACGAGATTCCTCAAAAGCGACCACGTTAGTACATCGTATCATTGTTGTATTAAATAGATTCGTAATTTCCTATTCACACAATCTTCAAGTATATTACATATATGCAATTTTATTTTTCGAAGTAATGAACATCGGTACTACACCAACATTTCAATTCCAAAGATATACTGTTACAACACTACCAAAGGTATCATGTGTTCAGTGTTAATCATAAATAACATCAATAGTCTATTAAAACAACTTTCACTTTGAATCATTAGTAAGTTTTTTCTAAATGCGCAGTCTTTCACGATTCTAATTAATGAAGCTTCCATTGTTTCCAATTTCTTCATGGTCAATAACCTTGTGCAAGTTTTAGTATCAATGAAATTATAACATTTCATTTCTATGGACTTTCATTTTTAAACTGTCGTGCAATAAATAAAAACAGTGCCAAAAGTAGTAGTATTATATATAGAACACATTGACAAAATATATGTAAAACAAAAATTCAAAACAACACATCGCAAAACAAAAAAAATATGTAATACGAAATATTATAATAAAATTCTCTTCCATCATCAATCCAAAGATATTCAATTTATTTGAAGCCCTAATGAACAACGGACCTTTGGCAAGTCTTAACTTACCAGTATTCTTTTTAAACAACTAGTCGCCCAGGTGTCAAATTTAGACAATATGAAGGATGTGAGTAGGATAGCATAATACATTTCTGTTAGTAATATTCGTGACAGTATTGCTATTATTTTTCCTGCAGAAGACTTGTGGAAATTAATGAAGAGGACATTGCTCAGACTTAATAGTATAGTAATGAGTAGAGGGCGGCCACGAAAGGATGATGACTCATCGCCCATGGGCGCACTACTGAAATGTTGTATTTGTAAAGAGGTTTTAATTTTATTTATATAACTGGATAACAAGCGGCTGGTGATCTATAAAATACAAAATACATTATTATTTGTTCATTTTCTTGTTCAAGTCGAGTAAAGGAGTAGTAATATTTACTAGCAATACTTTCTCAAGGTTCTCTTCTGTAAGACTTGTTCTCTTTGAATTAAGTACAGTATTTAGCAGTTTGATTTTGTGTCATTGTCCCCAAACACAATTGCCGCAATATTATTAAATCTTGATTTCTATTAAAAACTGCGTCAAACTTTAGCCAAAGGCCACATCCGAAGTCACTTGGAATACATTTTAAAATTATCAATAGCCACATCTAATGTGGTTAATCCATCTTTCAGTTTGACTGATTTTTTAAATTTGGGATTTGTGTTAGTTCCTTGCACTCAGAAATACTTCGAACATCGTCATTTAAACATGAAACGAAATTTTGTAAACTATCGAAATTCTCTGCATAAAAACTAGTAGCTTCCAGCCATGTTCCCCATCTAGTCATTACTGGCGAGGGTGGTAGTGACCCTGTAAAGCGCCACTCTCGATGGTGCTTATCTGAAAACTTTTTTAAAAGCGGATACAAGTCTATCAACTTCCGGATAGTTGTCTCCGATATATTCACCGATTCTGTGGAGAGCATGTGCTACACAAGTAATATACAGTATATAAGGATATGATTCTTTTAATAGTCGGCCTGTTTTTAACATATATGCGGCACTGTCACTAACAAATAAAAGTATTTTTCCCTGTACCTGTCGTCCTAATGAAGCATTTTGTGCAAATTCTCGTCAATGGTTTTAGCAATTGTTTCCCCATCAACTGTATTTATAACTTTAGATGCTATTACATATGCGTTATATGGAATAGTTGGATGTAGTACACCAGCTACAACAGTTACCACACAGCCTACTAATATATCGATAGTTTCGTCAGCTCTTATCCATAGGTACTGATTCGAAAGATGTCTTCTAATGCATTCTACTGTTTTCGTGAAGCACTTAGAAACATAATATTTGCGTAAGGTGGATTCATCAGGAACATTTCGACCAGTATATTTTTGAAGAAATGTTTTGAAAGTGGGATTGTCAAGTTTATTTAATGGGATATTAGCCGCCATTAAAGCTTCACAGAGCTCTTCGTTAAAATTGTCAGCTTTCAACGGGTCCAATTTCCGTGTATGTTTTAGCTATGCTAAGTGACTTTGTACGTGCCCTTTTTGGGCATTCTGTAACGATATTTTACAGACTTTGCAATAAATATCGGAATCACTGACAATGGACATACAATCAGTATGACCCTCAATCCAACTCGCCATTGTTTCACGATGTATTTCTCGACGTTCTTATATCATATCTGAAAAAGTAACATAAACAATGTTCTAGATCTAAATAAATGATGACTAAAAATGTACGAGTATGTTATTGAAACTAAACGAAATCCAGTGCACACTTACGTCTAGATAATTGGGAGAAGTCGATTCAATGAAACGGGATTAAACAGGAACTATTACATAAATTACGAAGTACGTAATTAACAGTCAAAACAATGAAAAAGGAAACTAACGTAAGTATGAATAGGTATATATATATATATATATATAACTAAAAGGAATCGTTAGGGGATCCAGCATAAAAAACATCTACAGTTACAAAGTTCTTTATTTATTGCCAATATTTCGCATTACAAACTAATGCTTCTTCTGGGCTTAACTACAATATTAATATGAATTACAGTATTGAAATTTAAAATAGTAATAAAATAATCTATTTAATATTAAAATTGACTCACAATTTGAACTTTTTTGAGAGAGAATCGCATCTGACTATGACCTATGTTGTTATACGCAAATCGTTTCAGATAACATATTAAAAAACTTTTTTAAAAAAAACTGGTACATATAAATTTAAAAAACAGATAAATGTGTTAATAAAGTATTAAAACGGACAAGAACATGTTTACCCATTGACAGGTGACAAATCAATGAATTGATCTGTAAGGGACAACCGTATCCAAGCTGCCTACAACTTTAATATGATATTGATAACCTAATGTGTTCAGATTTAGATTTGTTAAAAGAATTAAAATATACAGTGCATTTAACTATACAGTGTGACTAGAAAATGAAGTGTTTATAATTAATATGGTTAAGTTAAGTTAAATCCATTAGTTATGACAATTAGTAATTTGTATAAATTAGTCTTGTATAACTTATGTTTTTTATGCTGGATCCCCTAACGATTCCTTTTAATTCTTCATTCAGATAGCAGAGACTTCTTTCCAAGTTTATATATATATATATATATATACCTATTCATACTTACGTTATTTATTTATATATATATATATATATAAGTAACTTTATTTCTCTTGGGAAAGATAAGGTAAATATAATAAATGTTAGAAACCTCTCGCGCTTCTACCTACGCCGATGAAAAAAGGATTTTACTCATAAATTCCTTTTTTGATGGGCATTTTTTGTTGTCGTTTTCAATAACTTTTCAAGTAAACAACAGATGTTGCAAGTTCACCATATGAATAATGCTATTCAGTAAATGTGTGTTGTTTACATTATTTCTTTGCTCCATTGTAACTCCGTCGTGGTTTAAACCTGGGACGTAGGCCCCCTAGTAATGAGCTTCTTAAAGGGAAAAAATAAAAAACAAAATTAGAAAATGTTAGGTAAAAAGCGATAATATCATGCCAGTCGAAATAACTATATACAACAAAATCAGTTTCGTTAGTATGGATATGGCCTTCTTGTCTGTGTCTATTTTTTTTAGTCAATACGGTGGGCCGCGTATTGTGAAGAATTGTATCCCTGTACACTTCTTCTTCCTAATTGATACACAACTACTGTATTACAACTTCCCCATTATCAATTACTGAAACTATGAGTTCAACTTGCTCTACATGTGGAGAGGACCTTACCCCGGATAGGGAGATTGTATGCGATTTATGTAGGTTGCGTTTTCATGCTACCTGCGTTGGCGTTTCCAGATCTGAAGCTCAATGTTTGCGAAATAAAGACCGCAAAATAACATTCTACTGCCCCAACTGCTCCGACTTCAAGCTGCAACTGAAGAATCTTCATGAGTTAACCGCAACAGTAGATACGCTACAAAGGGAAATACAACAGATAAGGATGAGTGCTTTGCAAAGACCCACTAAGGAAGGTTCTGAAGTGTTTGAGACTGAGAAGGTGATACTTGAGGTTGCGGAGAGAGAGAGAAGGAAAAATAATCTTATAGTTTTTAATGTTCCGGAGGAGAATTCTGGTACTAAGGCTGATCAGCTTGCAGCGGATGTAGCGATAGTGGGCGAGATTTTTCAGGCCTTGGATGTCTCCCTTCCGGATACTAAACCGATTAGGTTGGGAAAGTTCGACGCTTCCAAATCCGATCGTAAGAGACCTATAAAATTTTCTCTATCTTGTGTGGGCCAGGTGACGGATGCTCTCAGGAACTCCAAAAACCTGGGAATCGTCGACAGGCTTAAATCAATCAGGCTTTCAAAAGATAAAACCCCTTTTCAAAATGAGACAATACAAGACTTTACGTCAAGAGCTACTTGATCGTAGAACGGCAGGCGAGCGTGACTTAAGAATTAAGTATGTGAATGATGTTCCGAGGATCGTGAAATCTTCGACTGATTTAAACTAGATTTGTCCAACAGTACTACTAAGACATGCCTAGATGGACAGAGTGCTCCTCTACGAATTTACTACCAACATGTACGTGGTTTACGGTCTAAAGTTAATGATATTTACTGTTCTAGTCGGTCTTCGGGCTTCGATGTCATTCTGCTTTCCGAAACTTGGCTTTCGCCGGATATATCTAGCGAAGAATTGTTTGATTCATACTACTCCGTGCTCAGAAAGGATAGGGACTTCGCTGCTGGTGGGCGTTCTGCTGGTGGTGGTGTGCTGGTGGCCGCGTCTCCGTCCGTTCCGGTTGTCCCGTGTGACGTCTCCTACATATCTGCCTTGGTACCCTTGGTGGACATAGTTGTATCTAAGTGTAATTTCATGTCATCAAGTGTTTATGTAGTGGTGCTGTATGTTCCACCGAATATTAGCAATGACGATTTTGAATTATGTTTTGAAAATTTAGCTCTTAGTCTTGTTGATAAAAATGTATTTATGTGTGGGGACTTTAATTGTCCCAGATTTAGTGCCGACAATAGAATGCATGATTTCAGATATAGAACCTTGAACAATTTTATGGTTACGCTTAACTTAGTTCAACTTAACACAATTGTGAATAGAAACAATAGACTGCTGGATTTAGTCTTCGCTAGTATCGGCCTTTCTAATAGCATACACCATGATCCCAATTCCTTGGTTCCTGAGGATCCTCATCACCCTGCTCTTAATATCGAGATGAACTTTCATATCGAATCCACAACAGCATTTCCGTCCAATATCAATTCCAGGTATAACTTTCGAAAAGCCAATCTCCCTGCCCTATACAATGATCTCTGTAGCGTCGACTGGACGCAACTGGAAGAATGCTCTGATGTTAACGTCGCTGTCTCAAAGTATTATGATATCCTATATTCTGCTATAGACCTGCACGTTCCAAAATACTCATCAACATCTCAGCGATTTCCTAGCTGGTACGACTCCTCATTAATCAAGTTATTAAATCTCAAGAATTTTTACCACAAGAAATGGAAATTATCGGGATCACTAATCTTCCGGGGTGAATTTGTCAGAGTAAGTAAATTGGTGAAGTTGGAGGCACGTAGAGCTTATGGTGCGTACTTGTTGAATTTGGAGAGCAACATATCTAAAAATCCCAGGGCGTTTTGGCACTTTGTTGGTCAAAGAACGGGAAAGTCAAGAATTCCCGGTACGTTAAGACATGGGGAGGAGGAGCTTACTGCTCCGGACGAAATTGTAGAAGCTTTTGCTAAAGTATTTTCTGAAGTGTTTCAACCACGTTCTATTTTTGTCTCATCAGATGCCCATGTTTGCTCTAGCAGCTTTGTTATGGAGCCCTTTTCGACAGGTGAAACTCTGACTGCTTTGAAACACCTTAAAGCTGACTTTACTTCAGGTCATGATGAGTTGCCCAACTTTTTGCTTAGGGATTGCGCATCTGTTCTATGCGCTCCGTTGTCTGTGATCTTTAACCTTTCTCTCCGAACATCTACTTTTCCTGAAATCTGGAAAATAAGTAAAATTAATCCTGTCTTTAAGAAGGGTAACAAAGATGATATCTTGAACTACAGACCAATCAGTATATTGTCGGGGAGTTCCAAGGTATTTGAACATTTACTCTATACTAAGCTCTATGCATACATAAGGTCACACAGCAGCATGGGTTTACTTCGGGCAGATCAACAGTCTCCAACTTGGTTGAAATAACACAATTTATCAGTTCTGGAATTAATTCTCGAAAGCAGGTGGATGTGTTGTACACAGACTTCGCCAAGGCGTTTGATACTATTGATCACACAATACTTCTTTCAAAGCTGAGTTCCCTGGGTCTTACGTCACCCGTCATTAATCTGATTGCCTCTTACCTGGACAATCGTTCTAATTATGTTTACTACAATGGATTTCATTCTAACACTTTTACAGCTTCTTCAGGTGTACCCCAAGGATCAAACCTGGGCCCACTCTTCTTCAACGTTTACATTAAAGATCTACTGTCTATTCTCAGCTGTCGCGTCCTAGCTTATGCTGATGACTTAAAGATTTATTCAAGGATCTCGTCAGTCTGCGATTGTGAAGCCCTACAGAATGATCTACGTGTTATTAACAACTGGTGCCAGCGGAACAAAATAAAAATCAGCGTTAATAAATGTGCGGTAGTTACATATACCACACGAAACGAGCCACTAGTTTTCCCCTACGTATTGGATCAAACTCCTATTCCCAGGCAAACACAAATGAAGGATCTTGGAGTGTTATTTGACCAACGTTTGAATTTTTCTAATCACATATATTCGATATGCAACTCCGCCTCACGTGCACTCAGCTTTGTTGTCAGGTCGTGCCGGGAGTTCATGAATCCGGATACATTGAAGATACTGTTTTTCTCACTGGTGCGACCCAGACTGGAGTATGCCTCTATAATCTGGTATCCTTGTTACGTTTACCAAAACCTTTTGATTGAGAGAGTACAGAAGAGATTTTTGAAGTACTTTTCGTACAGGGCTCGAGGCACGTATCCTCCTAGAGGCGTTGACTATGAGAGTCTGCTATTAGAACATGACGTTCCTTCCCTCTTGGAGCGTAGAGAGATCGCAAGTGCCAATTTTATGGTTGGGCTGGTTAGTAACAGAATTGATGCCCCCAATATACTCTCCGCTGTGGATTTTTTGGTTCCCAGATACGGTACGCGTTCAAGCGATACTTTTGTGGTGGCTCGAGCTAGGTCAAATGTTTTTGCTAAGGCACCTCTTACGCATATGGCTAGGAACGCTAACGAACTATGCCCTGATCCTTTTCACTTTCCTTTTATTCAAAAGCCTCACTCTATCGATAAATGAATATGTCTTTCGATTTGACTCAATGTCTGTAACACTATTTATTTTAATTTAATCTGAACGCATTGGCTATGATGTACTAATTATTAAATATTTGCTTCTTAGTCTAATGTGCTAAGGTTTCTACTCATTGTTGTTATTGTTATTATTGTTATTAATACAATATGAACCACTGTATCAGATTTTGATATTAGTTTTTCAATTCAGGTTATGCGTGTGTTTTCATTTATATTAGCTTGAAGTGTTCCATAACTTGTCATCTAGTGTAATGTTACTTGTGTTTCTTTTTTTTTTTTTTAGTTTTAGTTTAGGAAATGCTATCAAGAATTGATTGTTGTCCTGTCATTGGCATGTGCTGTTGGACAAATAAAGAATATTATTATTATTATTATTATTATTATATGTAGCAACAATACTGACAGAAAAAGTTTTTGAGGACAGGATAACAACAAACAAAACAAGAGGAGTACATCGACAACAATGGAAGTGAATCAACTCATGAAAGACAAGAAAGTGTATGAAAAAGAGAACTTATAGACGCAACTGTATGATAACCTCACACCAAAGTTTACAAAAGGGCCGGCATTAAGTAAATATGCAAGCAGTAGTGATATTAAACTTCTTAATGGGTACAGTCCTTGACTTGTCATTAAGCCGGCTCATTTTTCTATTCATAATTATATGTTGTATCTTCGGTAAGAAGTTGATAATTAAATCTGCGTCATATCCTCATAGCACAAAGAAACTGTTATACGTCCATTATACTATAACAAGTATTTAGGATAACAAAAGCATTCAAGGAATGCCTCATGCCTTTATTATGCCAACGTATCCTAAAGAATTCTGAAAACACCAGTATTTTATGAAACTCCTAGTAAAGTTACTAACTATGATTCTTCAATATTATGATCTTCAATATACATGGGCGAGAGAGTTGATTTGAAAGAACAATAATTCCCCTATACAACCAAGATATCTGCGACAATCATTTTTAAAGTTTCTCTTTTTCTTGCAAGAAACTTTATAAAAATCTGTATTTAATTTTATTTATATTTGTAAATTTACAACAAATAATATTGCAATTCTTTTGTGAACTGGCAAACAAGTTATCATTAGATTTAAAAAAAAAACATAATAGAAAATTTTATTGAAACTGAAAACTGTCCAGTTTCAAACTATAAAAACGACCCATCGTAACACCGTTTGATACTTTCGTGTATCTTACCTAGAAAATTACGCGTCGTTCTTAAAGTTGAAGACTAATTATTGAAATGGTTGTTAATTACTTTAGCTAGAGCTGATTATATTAAACTCTTTTAATACTGTACAGATATTACCGATTCCCACATTTGTATAAAGATTAATATATAATAGACCATTAAGTATAAGCCGATGAGAACTCATTAAGATTACAGGAATTTGCGTTTTAGAATACACTTCAATACATATGTATATATTGCAATATTAATTATAACTTCCTCAACTTTGCATACGCTAGAAATACAGGTGTATTTTTCTATTGTAATTAATTCAAATATGTCTACACGTTTATGATATTTAAAGTACAGTAACTTCCATGTATGTAATTCCACAACTGACATGTAATATGAATAATTACTAATAGGCTGAAATAAATTATCAATACAAACGCGTGTAAGTGAAAAGCGAGGGAAAGTATGGGGACATCAGGCTACCTGAAAATAATCCTGAAATATCTTTTTATAGAACATAATTTTTATAAGACAATTGAACTCTAAGCGTAACAAATTGAATAAAATATTAGGTAATATATATTTTAATTCCAACATCAAAAAAGCACACCCTTGGAGTAACGTATTTATTTATTCGGAGAATTATCTCGTAAGCACATGCCTTTATGTACCTATACCGGGTGCGGCAATAGTGTGTCGGCGGAGCTTATCATGAAAGCTGATAACGTTGTGGCAATGAGACTTTATGTACGTATGTAGTATACTACTGTGCATTTTTTTATTTACAAATATACAGGGGATGTTCCAAATTTCCGCAACCACCTTCAACTTTTTTATTTTAAATAGATTGCTATACTTTCTAGCTATTACGATGATGGCTGGCCAAATTATCTTTGGGATGGTCGCATTCAGTAGACACAACAGTTGCGCAACTGTTCAGTGATCGGATTCAATTGATGTACGCTCACTCTGAACATGTTGCGGAGCGGTCGCCATATTTGCGAGCGGAAAAATTCTACGCTCACTTAGTGAGCGTATTCTGTCAGCATGCGCCATGAACGCATTCCAACACCAACGTAACATACAATATTGAAGAAAGTTACTAGAAAAGTAAAATAAGCAAATTAAAGGTATTGCCCAGAAATAAATGGATTATAATATTGAAGTTAGTCGAGTATTTTAATCGGGGTTGGAAAAACCGGCCCTTACACTAAAAACTTCGCCGAAACTTAATGCAGAAACAAAATTTATTATTATTGTTTATTCGCTTTAATCTGTATAATTATAACATATAGCAGCAGTGAAAAGTACCAAACGGAAGGTAATCACATAAAGGTCAACGGTTCCCAACAGTCTGCTGAATGCAACCAACGATATATGGATATTTGCACTTACGACTGTTAGTTTTGGTTTTATTGATAATTTTGTTAAAATCTTGACAGCTGCAGCATCTAACAGTTTAAGCCTTAGTCTGAAAATGGGTCCAGTGCCTCACGTAACTCTTGTGTTATTAATTTATGGATCATGGAATGTTTTGAAGTTGAACAACGTGAATACATATACAGAGTGTTAAATATGCTGTGTCTAATTAGTGGTTATTTTCTTGTTTTTTTTTAAATCGAACCAATAACATCGTATTTATTTATAGTATTTTCATAGTTACAACCCTTTAATGGGATATACCTATGTTTATAATATCCAATATGCGGGGTATCTAATAGTTGGTTGGCCATGAAATGATATAAAATAAAGTAACTTTTACAAACACCTGTTTTTTTAATTCCATATTATTAGTTTTAGAATTACATTTTAAATTTTTTTCATAATAAAACAATCTTAATTTAAAATGTGTTCAAAAATATCTCCGTCCGCTCTACACATGCTCTCAACCGCCTCTGTATCGGCAGACTTACATTCTGAGACATGTTGTTCTCCCTTAATTGAAGAAAAGCGTTTCTTATTCGTTTCTACATGTTCTCTGCCATTGTAAGAGGTGTTGCGTAAACAATGTTTTTTAATGCTTAAAAGATGCGGAGACAATTAATTAGGTCTCTAGATGTAGGTACCAAAAGCATTTCTTTTAAATCATGCTGTAAAATACAAGAAAAAAAATACCCAGTCACGTAATTTAAACTCAGATGTAATTAAAATTATTTATTCTTTATGTGGGGACAATACATCGGAGTAAGAGGAAGTAACACACATTGTATACATCGGGCAGGCATCTGTCTGTGAGTAACTATAGTATGCATATGTACGCGGATGATATCCAAATATACCATTCTTTTGACTTTGGTGAGTGCAGAGAAGCTATATGGGACATCAGTGAGGATCTAGATAACATTGCTAGATTTGCTCGTCAGCACTCATTATTGATAAATCCTTCTAAGTGTGTTACATTGATCTTCGGTAGTAAAAATCAGATTGATAAATTGAAGACGGATGTTAGGCTGAAGATATTCAATGACATTATACCAGTCAAAGACGAAGCTAAAAGTTTGGGATTGCTTTTGGACAACTCATTTAGATATAATACACAAATAAAACACTACATATAGAAAGCTTATGCTAACATAAAGCTCATTTATCCGCACAGATACTGCTTGTCTACATATATGAAGTCTCTGTTATGTGAGGCACTGCTTTCACAATTTTCCTACTGTGCTCCAGTGTATGGTCCATGCTTAACACAAGACTTGAGTAACCGTATACAGCGGGTCCAGAAATCTTGTCTTAGATTAATATTTGGTATACCAAAAATTTGACAGAGTCTCGCACAATCTATCTGAATTTAAATGGCTCAAATGCATAACTGCAGACTCTTGCAATCTTCCAAGTTATATTATGCAATAAGGTAATACCAAGCAACCTGCATATCTTTACGAACTAATTTCATTTCGCACAGATGTGCACCACTTAAACTCGAGATTTTCTCGATGTGCCAGGTTGGCACAAAAAGCCAAGTTCAATACCGGTGGACATCAGGGATAGCTCATTTCGTACATTTGTAATCTCCCGATCATTTATTTTTCTTCTTCTTTCTCTTTTTATCCTGAATGGATATTGATTAGATTTTACAAATGTATAGGTTTTGGATACGATATGTATGTTTTAATTTTATTTTGGTTTTCTTATTGCGCATCACATTAGGTTAAGTTAGCTTAAGTTAGAATTAGGCAAAAACATTATTCTTTTTTTTTATTGGTAGATGTTTTTTTTGTGTTTCAGGGTGACAGTGGAAGATCACGGGTTAATATCTGACCTTGAACTATCACCCTGTGATTTTTAGTTGTACAGTTATATCTTATGTTTGTGATATTATGCATTGTAACGAGAACTGATATATTATAGAGAATATTTATTATATATTAATAAGTTGATCGACATATTAAGATAGCGATTGTCGTAGGTCGTTTCGACTAGTGCATTGTCGTAGCTGCCGTGTAGTATAAGTTATTGGATTTGTGCTCATGTGGAAAATGTAGTAGAATATCGATTAATTTGACGCCATCAAATTTTGCATTAAACTCTATCAAACCGCTGCTTCAAATGCCTTTGAATTATTACGAATACACACACAAGTTTCCATGTGGCACTTGTTTTGAAAAATCCGATAGATGATCCTGAGGAGTCGCCCAGCGATATCGAAACAGGATAAAAACATGTCCAAACTATACAAGAAAATCAAATTTAGACTGACTTATTATGCATGGGAAAGAATTCTACGAAATCGTTGTAAGTAAAACTAAAATCGTTTCTCCCATTGGCCAAAACAGTTCCATATCGCACCTTACATCAATTACAGTCACGAAAAAAGAATCTGAATATCCCAGTTATTATATAACTATTATTAGGCATTTTTCCTCAATCATTATTTCACATGTATTAGCTTCTGTTAAAAATATAACACTAATATTTCTATCACCCAATATAGTTATAGGATTTCAATTTACAACTCACAAACTATATTCAGAAGCTACGTACGAATACTCTTTTCTCTAACTGTATGTAATACGAATATATAGATGAACTTTCCCTGGGTGAATGCCATTCCTTTGATAGATTAGATGGATGCAGGAACATGATAATCGATTGTCTTTAAATCTTCCGCAGACCGCGACGGCTATACGTTTGCTACATTTCCTCTTTGATCAAAAGAAATATATATCCTTTTGTTGATACATTTCTACAAAGAATATTCACATTAATTGCACTTCCGCTGGGTTTGATTTGTATGATTCTCTACATTAACGAATCCTATAGTGTGGTCTCCAGTATTCTTCTTAATGAATGCGAAACTATGCGATTGGTTAATTACACCTGTAGTGTAGGAGCGTGGAATTACAGCAAATCATACTGCATATTTACTTTATGTATGTACCTTGAACACATTTTCATTATTTAATTAAACTTGATTATTATGCACATTAGTACTGGATCGTACAAAATTATTTTACAGCGAGATTATTACCTTGCTGTTCGGTGCCTAACTACGGACAAAACACAAGATGTTATTTAATATATATATAAAAAATATATTAAAATTCTTTGCCGAATATACAAATGTATTGAGAAAATGAGCTAGCATTCTTGACAGTAGCGGTAAAATAATTATACAAAATAATAATAAAATAACAAATTGGCTGTCATCTAATAAATTACAATGACAAACTAGCACCGGTTCTCCTATGCATATTTTTTTACATTTTGACTTATTCATGTTCAATTTTACATTCTATATATGTCATTGTAATTTTTTTAGATGACAGCCAATATGTCATTATGTACTATAATCATTTTGCCGCTACTGCCAAGAATGCTAGTTCATTTTTACTTTCTTATACGTAGTATAAGGAAGTATTGTGATGACGAAAATGTTCGACCTCGAGATTTTTGCAGATGTCCACGTTTGAAGTCCCCTGATACCGAAAAAGTGGTTTTTAAAAAATCTCTCTCTCTCTCTCGGTGTGTGTGTGTGTGTGTGTGTGTCTGTCTGTGTGCGTGTGACCACGATAGCGGTCAAACCGCTGTAGATATCAATTCCAAATGGAAGAGGGAGATTATAGACGTAAATAGTATAATCTCCCTCTTGAGATCAGATTAGTTTTTCAATAAAATCGGTAGACCGGAAGTAGCAGTTTACTTCAGTGAGAAAATCGAATTTTGCCAATATTTCGTCAAATACTAAGTTTAAACAAATTTATAAAGAATTCATATGTACTTAAAATTAAAATTGAGAACAAATTTATTTATAAAGTTTTTCGAAATTCCTACTCTTATCAAAAATCGGTTTTTTGCGAATATTTCGCAAGTCAAGCTTTTTAGATAGGTACGTTACGGGTATAAAAGTATTTAAAACATAGTTTTCAATGTCTTTTGTATAAAAAAATTTCAAAATTCGGACCGGAAGTAACACTTTTACTCTTACCGAATAGCGATTTTTTGCAAATATGCCGTAAATTATGCATTCTATATATATTTATTAAGAGTACAAAAGTATTTAGAGTTAGATTTGCAATATTTTTTGTATACATGAAATTTCAACATTCGGACCGGAAGTAGCACTTTTACTCTTAGCGAGTAGCACATTTTTTCGAATATCTTGCAAAGTATGCATTCTATAACGATTTATTAAGAGAATGAAAGTACTTCGAATAGGATTTTGAATAAGTTTTGTATAAAAAAAATCTTAAAATTGTATAGTTTGGAACGCTCATACGTATAAGAAAGTCGTGTGGTGGCCACACCTCATTTTTTCAATATATACAGGCTGGTTCACCAGGAACTGAATCGATCGATTGCGGAAAAACTGTAGCTAGGAATGATCTGAATATACTATACTAAAGTCGATGAGGGCCATTCGCCTAAAATATTTTCAGGATGGCGGCACTTCGGGCTATGCCGGAAGTAGGCACCAACTTCCTAATTTTAAATACAATACCTTGTATATTGTCAGGTTTTTAGATTCTACGTGAAATTCTAAATATAATTCATGTATAATGTCATATATCTAAGTGTAACCCTTTTTGACTTATTGAAATTCTTATGTTAAATTTGACGTTTGCAGGCAGAAAATCAATAGCACTTTTTCCATATAAAGATGAATTTATTATTTAATTTGAAGTAAATTCTCTCAAATAGATGGTCTAATTAAGTACTATTTGTACCCGATTCATAATAGATTCATAATAAGTATTCGACAGCTTAGCAAAATAGAAAAACTTTTATTTCAGTCATCAAAAATGTGTACAAGTAGAGGAGAATCGTTACCCCAGAATTAATTCATAGCAATACCCCACATAAATTTTTGTTTTAAATGTTTCATAACTGTTTCATTGTAATAATTTTTTTATATCTCTCGTTTCTAACACTTAATTTCACGACAAGAAATGTACGTTGCTATTCTTGGTTCACTTCAGACAGAAACTTATAATTTATTCCAGTGCTATCCATGTATATATACAGGGGTTGCGATTATGTATGGAACCGGGTTCGTTATGCTACAACGGTTTGAGCTAGAATCCTGAAATTTGAAATAGACGTAGGACTCGATTAAAACTACTTATTATTTTTTTTTATTTTTGTTTTGTTCCGTAAGTTTTTGAAATACAAAGCCAAAATTCTTGACAGTTAATTGTCATCAGTTAACGTTGTATTAGCAACTAACTAATAATTATGAATCACTTAACCGAAAGAGAAAGAATAGAAATTCTCATGATAATTGGATATGGAGATAGAAAACGAAGTCACCAAGAAACATGTGCAGTGTTTAACGACACCCATCCAGATAGGAATCCAAGAAGTAAGTCAACAGTGACAAAAACATTAAGAAGATTTAATCAAACCGGTAGTGTGAAAAACCAACCTAAATTAGGACGGCCAAGAACATGCACCAGCGAAGAAACTTCTTTTAATATTTTATTAGATGTCGCGGAGAACCCTAAAACGTCTGTACTACAAGTGGCTTTAAATCATGATATGTCTCGAAGATCTGTTCAAAATATTTTAAAACGAGCAAAGTACCACCCATACAAAATTCATCTAGTACATGAATTCAACGAGGATGATTTTGACAGAAGATTAGAATTTTGTGAAAGAATGATGACGATGATTGGCGGCGATGAAAATTTTGTTAAAAGGATTGTTTTCTCAGACGAAGCAACGTTCCAGTTAAATGGTATTGTAAATAGGCACAATTGTAGATATTGGTCTGATAGTAATCCTCATTGGATGGCGACGGTACACACCCAATATCCACAAAAAGTGAATGTATGGACCGGAATTATCGGCCATAATATCATAGGCCCGTTTTTCATAGACGGAAATCTAACTGCTGAAAAGTATTTACAATTATTACGAGAAAATATTGTTCCTCAAATTATACATCTTTTCCCAAACCACAACAATCAAATTTGGTTTCAACAGGACGGCGCTCCACCACACTATGGACGCGAAGTACGTTATTACTTAAATAATACATTTCCTCAAAGGTCGATAGGGAGGCGAGGAACTATTGAATGGCCGGCTCGATCTCCTGATCTGAATCCCCTATACTTTTTCTTATGGGGATATTTAAAGTGCCGTGTGTGCAACAACAAACCAGAATCTTTGGACGAATTAAAATTACGTATTCAGACAGAAATAAGAAATATTCCTGAAAATTGGTTAAATAATACAATAGACGGATTTATCCACAGACTTCATTATTGTCAGGAAGTAAATGGAGAACACTTTGAACATCTTTTATAATCTAAATTCTGAAGTGAAATTTTGTTTATAAATTATAAACTTCTTGTTTAAATATTAATTGAACCCTTTTATTAAATTTTTGTTGCTTTGTCTAGTTTTGTTTATTTAGTTTAATTGCAAGCATTTGTTGGGGTTTCAATGGGAAATGATAGAGGCAATAATGACAATGGGACATTCTCTACTGCCATTGTTAAGTTCTTCCAATTTTTGACGAATGGGCAAAGGCTGCTTGATTTGCGTGTTTTATTTTAATTTAATGAAGTTTAAATTTTTTTTTATAAAATTCTATCAAAAGAATCACCAAACCTAAAATACCATTTAATTCAGGGAAAAATAACCTTATTAATCATGTTACATTTAGCCCATGTACCCATTAAAAAAAAACAAGTAGGCTTTGTATTTCAAAAACGTATGGATTAAAACAAAAAGAAAAACAAGTAATAAGTAGTTCTAATTGAGTCTTAAGTCTGTTTAAAATTTCAGTATTCTATCTCACACCGTCTTAGCATAACGAACCCGGTTCCATACATAATCGCGACCCTGTATATATATATGTATATTATATTCTCAAAACTAATTGGCACACATCGCATCGGTTGCCTTATTTTCCAATTTTATAGTGAGTTTGTTTAGTTTCCAATAATACCCATGAAAGATGAACTCAAGTCATCCCACAAATCTCGGAATACCTATTTATTTTCACGCCATACTCCCGATGAATTGTCGTTGGTTCATCTTTCTTCCAACGTGATATTCGTGATCGTAGTGGCCTTGCATTTGCGTGTGCACCGTATAAATCTTGGGCTAGGTCAAGGAACATATGAACCTTAGAAAGACGTGGGACGGCGATGGCTTGTGTAGAGTTGCATTGCCGGCTGCTTAGTGTTGACAATATGTACTTTTACCATAAATCAATTGGGAACGGCTGCTTTATTTAAAATACTATGAAGTTCATATTTTCAAATAAATATATCACGACAATAATAATTAATTTTATTAGGTAATTATTATAACTATAATAATATTATTATAACTATAATATTATTTTTGAAGAAGTAAATATTATATGAAAAACTCATTTTATACTCTCTACTATTATTATTAAAAAGCATTAAAGCTTTTCCATGGCAAACAACAAAATAGTGAGTTATACTCACATACAAAATGTTTATTTCGGAAGACTTCAAATAAAAAAAATGTATGCTTTATCTCTATATCATTTTATTTATTGTATGTCAACCCGAATTTTGAAAATTTCACGTTCTATAATTTAAAACATTTACACATTTATTCAATCATATTATTGCATTTTCACCAACATGTTCAAATTTAATTCGTAATGCTACAATGCTTCTTCTAATTTTTTTCCTTTAATAGCGCGGCCCGCTCATGGGTCTTAAGCTTGTCATGACCAGCGGAACCATAAGTATGAATTGTTGTAGGTCTAAACTGTACCGTGATATTGTTACTTCATCTTGACACTGTTAAAAGTACAATTCTCTGAACGAACAGATATAATATATATATATATACATATAAAATCCGTCGTTTCGGACATTCGTAACGATCTTAAAATTAACAAAGATGAGGAAATTTTTACTAGCACTCTTATGAGATTTTAAAGACAAAATATAATTTTGAAAATACCAATTTAGTAGTTGCAAAGCTTAAAAGAAAAGAACTAGGGATCCCTCTAGATTCTAGAACTAGACTGGTAGTGATAATATATATATATATAGAAATTCCACCACCAAGCGAAAGAGAGCAGCTGAGACATTAAGCAGTAAGATTATGGGAATAAGCAGAAAATATACTGACATAGAAGACAAAAACTGGAACACATAAATCTATGAGTGGAGCTTGGTAGTTTATTGAAGCGAGAGCAAACTGAAAAAAAAATGTAAAAATAGCAGAAAACAAAATATTAAAAGCTATCTATAATTGGGTCAATGAAGAAATAGAAATCGGTGAAGGAATATGAAAGAAAAATGTCCTCTACAACGAGCCATAATGAAATGGTTTCGTCATGCAATGAAAGTGAAAGAGATGAACTCAAATACATTATCAAAAATGAGGTGTGGCCACCACACGACTTTCTTATACTTATGACCGTTTCAAACTATACAATTTTAAGAATTTTTTGATACAAAACTTATTCAAAATCCTATTCTAAGTACTTTCATTCCCTTAATAAATCGCTGTAGAATGCATACTTTGCAAGATATTCGAAAAAAAGTGCTACTCGCTAAGAATAAAAGTGCTACTTCCGGTCCGAATTTTTAAATTTCATGTATACAAAATATATTGCAACTCCAATTCTAAATACTTTTGTACTCTTAATAAATATATATAGAATGCATAATTTACGACATATTTGCAAAAAATCGTTATTCGGTAAGAGTAAAAGTGATACTTCCGGTCCGAATTTTGAAATTTCTTTTATACAAAAGATATTGGAAATTAAGTTCTAAATACTTTTATATTCATAGCATACCTGTCTAGAAAGCATGACTTGCAAAATATTGGCAAAAAACTGATTTTTGATAAGAGTAAAAGACCTACTTACGGTAGTAATTTTGAAAATTTTTTTAAATAAAATGGTTCACAATCTTAATTTTAAGTACATATGAATTCTTTATAAATTTGTTTAAACGTAGTAGTTGACGAAATATTGGCAAAATTCGATTTTTTCACTGACGTAAACTGCTACTTCCGGTCTACCGATTTTACTGAAAAACTAATCATATTTCAAGAGGGCTATTATACACGTAAATACAAAATATGATTTTCGATAAGAGTAAAAGACTTACTTCCTACTTAAGGAATTTCGAAAAACTTTTTTAATACAATTTTTTCAAATTTAATTTTGAGTACAATTGAATTCTTTATAAATTTGTTTAAACTTATTAGTTGACGAAATATTTGCAAAATTCGATTTTTTCACTGAAGTAAAGTACTACTTCCGGTCTATCGATTTTACTGAAAAACTAATCAGATCTCAACAGGCAGATTATACACCTAAATACAAAATTTGGAATTGATATCTACAGCGGTTTGACCGCTATCGTGGTCACACACACAGAGACAGACAGACAGACACACACACACACACAGACAGACCAGACACACAGACATTTTTTAAAAATCACTTGTTTGGTATCAGTCAGAGGACTTCAAAACGTGGACATCTGCAAAAATCTCGAGGTCGAAAATTTTCGTCATCACAATACTTCCTTATACTACGTATAAGAAAGTAAAATGACCGTCAGAAGATAAAAAAATGAGGTGTGGCCACCACACGACTTTCTTATACGTATGAAAGTGTTACTTCCGGTCCGAATTTTGAAATTTCATTTATACAAAAAATATTCCAAATCCAACTCTAAATACTTTTGTACTCTTCATAAATATATATAGAATGCATAATTTACGACATATTTGCAAAAAATCGCTATTCAATAAGAGTAAAAGTGGTACTTCCGGTCTGAATTTTGAATTTTTTTTATACAAAAGATATTTAAAAGTATGTTCTAAATACTTTTATACTCGTAATGTACCTGCCTAGAAAGCATGACTTGCGAGATATTCGCAAAAAACTGATTTTCGATAAGAGTAAAAGACCTACTTCCGGTAGGAATTTCGAAAAACTTTATTAAAACAATTTTTCTCAAATTTAATTTTGAGTACATTTGAATTCTTTATAAATTTGTTTAAACTTAGTAATTGACGAAATATTTGCAAAATTCGATTTTTTCACTGAAGTAAACTACTACTTCCGGTCTGCCGATTTTGCTCAAAATCTAATCAGTTCTCAAGAGGGAGATTATATTCGTAAATACAAAATTTGGAATTGATATCTACAGGGGTTTGACCGCTATTGTGGTCACACACACAGAGACAGACACACAGACACTCAGACATTTTTTAAAAACCACTTTTTTGGTATCAGGGGACCTCAAAACGTGGACATCTGCAAAAATCTCGAGGTCGAAAATTTTCATCATCACAATACTTCCTTATACTACGTATAAGAAAGTAAAACCGACAAGACTAGTAGCAATAGATGGCGCTAGTGAAAATTATACCGTGACTTCTATTTTAATATCAGATTATTTTTTTTTAACATAATAAGAAATAGTATGTGCCCAATATATCCTAGAGTAGTAAATACGGAATACGTTTGCAGATGGGTAAATGAATTTAAAAGAAGAAAATGAGGTGTGGGCACCACACGACTTTCTTATACGTATGTGCGTTCCGAAATGTGTATACAAAAGTTGTTCCAAATTAAGTTTTAAATTCTGCATGCTCCTAAAAAAATAAATCTCTCATAAATTGAAATTCCGATTCGAATTTGGAATTATTTTTTGTATGCAAAAATTATCCCAAATTCAGCTCAAAGTAGGTACTTACAATAAATCTATATCAAATGCATAATTTGCCAGATATTCCCAAGAACTGCTATTCAATGAGAGTACAAGTGTTACTTCCGATTCGAATGTTAAAATTTTACAAAAACAAAAGTTGTTCCAATTCGGGGTTTAAATACTTTTGTATTCCAGAAAAAGTATAGAATGCGAGATTTTTGCAAAAAACTGTTCCGGTAGGAATTTCGAAAAACTTATTTTATAAAAGCTCTCTAAAATTCACTTTCTAATCATATGTATTTTTTAGAAATTCGTCTAAATTTAGTAGTTGATGAGATATTAGTATACTTTAATTTTTTGCTGAAGTAAACTACTACTTCCGGTCTACCGATTCAAATGAAAATCTAATCAGATCTCAAGAGGACGATTATACTCGTAAATACGATGTTTGGTACAGATAGCTTGAGAGAAATCACTTTTTCGGTGTCAGGGGACTTGAAAAAGTGGATATCTACAAAAATATCTGGGTCGAAAATTTTCATCACAATACTACCTGATATTATGTATAAGAAATTAAAAGTCCAAGACGATCTCCGTAGTGGCTGTCTTGGAACAGTCACTACACCGTAAATAATTTACAAAGTCAACGCTATTGTTGTATTTAAATGTTCAACGATTACAGTTGCCGTAGATATAAGAGATAATGCAGATACTGTGCGTTAGGAATTCGCCAGATGGCTACTTGCTGAAAACCAGAACAAACGACAATAATAGTCCCAAACTATGTCGGACCAGTTTACGTAAGATCGCATGCATTTTTTGAGACGATTTATAACAATGTGTGACATGTAAGTTCACTATTACACCTCAGAAAACAGAGAATTCCATAGAATAATTTTGGCTTTGCACTATCTGTCACAGAGCAAAATCATTTCCGGACAATATGTTTACAAATCAGTTGGTTTGTTAAGAAAAAATCTATATTTCTACGGTGGTCAACTGTTTTAAGCATTAGGGTCTTCAATTTTCATAACGCTATCTAGCTAATATGAACTAGAGTATTATTCACAATAATCATTTGAAATTATTGACCAATTGTCTTATTTGCCACAACTGGGACCCTCTGACTTTCATCTCTTCAAAAATTTAAACAAATTCTCTCTGGAATGCGTTTTAAGTCAGATGAAGAAATCAAAAATTCAGTAATTGCGAATTTTGGGATGGAATTGAAAAGCTTGACGTCGTTCGCCAAAATTTTTGCTTATAGGCATTACATAAACAAATAAAATAACTGATTAATTTTTATGTCCATTTTGCAACACTTATACCGTACTGAGTAAGTAAAATTGGTTGAGAAAACCTAAACATGACTTAAAGAGAGCATACGTTAGGAATGCTAAGGATAAACTTAAAGACAACGAGAAATGTAAACAAATATGAGAAGAGAAACAATTTCGTGAAGAAACAAATCCATGTATTTTTGAGCTATAAAAGCTTGCGATGCCAAAGTTTCAAATCCCAAAAGTAAAAAGCAGGAAGTAAGTCTCGATTGTATCTCAGCATAATGCTGATTGCAAAGTATTTACAAAAATTGATGTGAAAAGACTGCATCAGGAATGTTTTTTCATACATTGTTGTTATATTAAAACGCTAAAAAAAAATTCGCGTCGAAAAATAGTAAAACTTATTTTTGGAAACATTGGCGCTCTCTGCTTTTTGCGCTTTTGGCCGCAGCGCCATTTGTAGACAATATTGTCCTCTACAATTATTGTTAAAAAAGATTTTTGTCCGACCAACCACTTACGCGGAAAATCGATTCAAAAAACTTCTTGAGATTACCAAAAACCCTCAAGGGTAGGAGGGTCCTACCTTTTTGGTCTTAGACTCGTCGCATGCCCCACTAACGATTTATCAAACAAAATAGCCTCACTTTTTTTCCAAAAAAAAACACTTTTTCGCGACAGATTTACTGTACTATAACGTAATATTATCAAAAGATAAATTACCATAAAAACATTATTTACTGTTATTACTACTTGGCAATCGATATTGATTTATCCAATAAGACTTTATTAGAGTCACTTTTATGTACCTTTCAAATTCGACTGAACAAGTATTGAATTTGAATTTCTGAGTCATTAAGACATAATTTAATGTAAATTGACAATGAATTATAATCAACAAAATTACAAGGCTTCTACAATACCAATAATGACTTAAAGAAACTGTTAAGATTTAATATTTGCGAAAGGAAAATACTGCAATTAGTACAAAATGAAATCGTCAATTACAATCTTAAACAACAATGAACACAGTGCGAACTAACGAGATAATCGTAATATGTAATAACAAGTGATTGAATCACAGATATTATAGACGTTATTTAATTTTTAACATAATAAGTCTGATTGTATTGTTACTAAGTACTGTATAGTAACCATATGTTAGTGTATAGCCGTACATTTATAAATGTATACGTACGGTTATTGTTTTTATTGAACAGTAGCAACTGTAAATACACTGCTCAACAAAATTAGCGGAACACTACTTTGAACGACTGCATTTTTTTCTGTTAATACGAGGTAGGCGCCATAAATTCTCGGCCTGACAGGCTTATACCGGTTCAAACGTGTTCAAACTCCGTCACGTCATGCATGCACATACGCGAGGGGTACACTATAAATATGACGGTTCTAAGCCTAGTAGTTTTTAGTAACCAGCCAACCAACGTGACTAGCGCACGAAAATGTCTGAAAATTGAGTACCGCGCGGTCATTAAATTTTTAACAAAAGAAGGGCATACACCTTATCACATTAAACAATGTTTACACGGCGTTTACGGTGATTCATCTCTCCTTCGTATTCAACTGTAAAAAAGTGGGCAAAGTGATTCCGTTTGGGACAAGAATCCCTGGAAGATGGTGATCGGTCGGGTCGACCAATTGAAGTGATAACGCCTCAACAAATTTCAATTATTAAACATTTAGTGCTAGAAGATCGCCGTTTGAAAGTCAAGGAATTAGCAGTGATAACAAACATTTCCGAAACAAGTGTTTGCCGATTTCTCCACGACCATTTGGGTATAAATGAAATTAGTGCTAGATGGGTACCGCAATGTCGAGTCGAATGTACGAAGTCGTTTTTAAACATGTGTGGAGACGACCCAAAACGGATTTTGGAGTCTATTATCACAGGGGATGAAACAATGGTTGTGTTTTACGATCCTCTATCGAAAAGGGAGTCTATGGAATGGCGGCGACCTGAAGAACCTCGTCCCAGAAAGGCGAAAGTCGTTCAATCAACGAAGAAGGTGATGGTCACAATATTCTGGGATTGTGAGGGCATTTTACTAATTAACTTTAAAGAGCGCAATACAAGTGTGAACAGGAAATATTATGCGTTTTTACTGCATAAATTAAGGGACAGTATTCGTGCAAAACGTCGTGAAAAATTGACTAAAAGTGTGCGATTATTGCACGACAATGCTCCCGTCCATACTGCCGCCATTTCACAAGCTGCCATCCGCGAATGCGGCTTTCAAGAATTGGAACATCCATCGTATAGTCCGGATATGGCTCCGTGTGTTTTTTTTTTCTAATTTAAAAAAAGACCTTAGGGGACGTAGTTTTAAGGACGACAATGAGTTGCAAGCAGCTGTTATAGAACATTTTGACGGAAAAATTTCAGATTATTTTTATAAGGGTATCGAATTGTTAATTAATCGTTGTAATAAATGTATAGAAGTTAGGGGAGATTACATTGAAAAATAAAAATTCTTATATTGTTCCATGTTTCTTTCTTGTATATGACACCGAAAATTTATGGCGCCTACCTCGTATATGACGACTTTTTTCATGTTTTTATTATTGTATGGAATGTTCTAGCTAAGCACAAAAGAACATTACGTTAATACATTTTTCTTTTTCTCCTTAGATGTTGAAATGGAAAACGCTACCCAAAACAAAATGTTTTTGTTCCTTAAGCTAACAATCAAAACTTTTTAAGTTAGTTTGTTGACATTTTAAACGTCAATTTGGAGTGTCAAATTATGTTTAAGATAAAAACCCCTTATTTAAGTGAAATCGAAGTCGTAAGAGCGGTTGCTTTACTTCAAAATGGTCGATCAATGCCATACGTCGCCTACCATTTACAAACCAGTCCATCAGATTATCTGCAGAGCATGGTATAGGTATCAAAAAACGGGTAGATACTCTAGGAGAACTGGACAAGGACGTAAAAGGAAAACTAGTCGTAGGGATTACCGGTACATCATCAATTCTGCCTTCGCCATCGAACTTCCACCGCTCGTGAGTTACAAAACCTACTTCGAAATGCTACAGGTGTAACAATCTCTGATCAAACGGTTAGAAGAAGACTTAAAGAAGCAAATTTGACTTCTCGGAGGCCTTTGCGAGCTCCTCGCTTCTCTAGGGATCACAAACGAACCCGCCTAAACTTTGCTCGCGAAAAAGAAGAATGACAACTTCGACACTGGAGCTCTGTTCTTTTTAGTGATGAGTCCCGGTTCACTTTAAGTCGTTGCGATGGTCGTGTACGAGTGTACAGACGTCTTGGAGAGAGATACAATGCAGAGTGTACACAGGAAGTGGATCGATTTGGATTAGCATCAGTTATGATAAGGGGTAAAATCAGTATTGATGGTCGTACCGAGTTGGTTGTTGTTCCTGAACGTCTCAATGCACAGAACTAGTTTAGAATGATCCTTGAACAACATGTTGTACCATTTGTTAACAATTTGGCAATAGTTTTATCTGGAGTGACCGGCCATGAGTCCAGGCTTGAATCCTATCAAACATGTTTGGGTTTCACTTGATAGGAATATCAGAAAGCGCCCAGTTGCATCTCTTACTCTTCAGGCGTTAGCCGAAGTTCTTGTAGAAGAATGGCAAAATCTATCACAAGACATGTTAACACGATATATTCGCAGCATGCCTTGACGATGCCAAGCTGTAATTAATGCTAATGGATGGTACACACGATATTAAATCTGGATATTCGGGCCTAAACAGAATTTTTAATAATTTTAAAAAAAGGGCAATAGTGATATCCATTCTTTACGTGCCACGCGGACGTCTTGTTCGTGCTAACTTGTCTTTATGGTGTATTGAAGCACTAGATTATTAATAGTTTCATAGATATCTTGTGTTATGGAGCGTTTATTTGTTGTTTTACTGTTTATTATAATACGTTATACTGTGTCTTGATAAGTTTTAAGAATTTTATAGACGTTAGACTAGTGTGGATCTACAGTAGTGTATTTCACATTTCGAGCTGCCTATTATGTTAAAATTTAATGAATGACTATCCAAAATGCAATATCACCTCGTCTATAACAATAAATAATACTTTGTCAGTCTCTGATTTGTAATTACAGTGGAACCTCTATAAGTCAAACCATCATCTGCCAAGCATATTTGTTTGACTTATGGAGGTTTCGACTTACAGAAAATTAGAGTAAAATTTTTTTAGACACATGATGGGTACCTATTTAAAATACATAATTATGTACATTGTAATAGCTTTTAACCTTTATTTAAAAAAATGGGTTATAAGTGTTTGTTTGTTTGTGTAACTTGATTTTGTTAAATATCTCTCAATTTCGGCAATGTGCTTGAAGTAGTCGTCCGGTAATTCTTCCTGAGTCAAAAGATAATTTCTCAACACTTCCAAGGCGCTTCTTGCTTCCGGTCTCGTTCGCTTGGCAAGCTCCACTTCGTTGGGATCGTCTTCCTCGTCTTCATCCGATTCTTTCCGGTTACTTACAGATTCCAAAATTTCAGTGTCTGTTGGAAATTCGAAAGTTACAACATCGTTGTCAATTTGCATGTAATCGTCCAGAGTGATTTCATTAGGATGAACGTTAAGATGTTGCAGTACCGTCTCAAATTGATTTTGTGTAATTGTCGGCTCGTCATTTGAAATCCGTTCTTTTAGTTCTGATAATGGCAAAACGTCTTCTTCTTCCCAACCATCAAAAACGCCGAAACCGGCATGCCTAAAGCAGTTTTCGATTGTAGTTCTTGCAACATCAAGATCCCATGCTGCCGAGATGTTGTTTATGCAATCTAGGAGGGAGATTTTTGGAGGTGGCTGATTTTGTTCAATTGCCTCAAAAAACTTTTGCAGGATTCTGCGACGATAATGTTTCTTTAAACTCGCAATAATTCCTTGGTCTAGTGGTTGTAGCCTGGAGGTCGTGTTAGGCGGAAAATAAAAAAGTTTTATGGACTTCAGCTTCGATTGGATAGTTTTTGGATGCGCTGTACAGTTGTCAATAAAAAATGCAACCCTTCTACCTTGTCTTGCAAACTTTTTATCCAGCTTAAGTAACCATGACTCAAAAAGTTCTCCAGTCATCCACGATCGTTTATTGCTTTCATAATCAACCGGCAACGATTTTACTCCTCTCAAACTGCGAGGTCTTGCACTCTTTCCAATGAGCAAAATTTTCAATTTCTCAGTTGCACTCCAATTAGCGGCAAGCAAAATGGTTACTCGTTCTTTGCTATGTTTGCCACCGTGACATTTTTCGTTTTTGAACGCTAACGTCTTGTCCGGCAACCATTTAAAAAAAAGACCACTTTCATCAGCGTTGAAAACGTCAGCTGGAGAATATTGTTCTAAAATTTTTGGCTGAATATTTTGCTGCCAATCTAGGCACTCCTCCTCATTTACCGCAGCACTTTCGCCGCAAATGGTTTTGCCGCTTATGCCGTGTCTTCAAAGATAAACACTGTGTGTTAAAACAGTTTAAATGTAAAATAAGAAATCAATGACTTACCTTTTGTTAAACTTTTGCAGCCATCCAGAACTTGCTTTAAAATCGGCAACATTCAAGGACTTAGCATAATGTGAGGCTTTTTCTTTAATAATAGTGCCAGTGATGGGCAGATTTTGTTCTCTAGCTGCTTTAGTCCAATTAAGGATAGCCGAGTCGATTGATTTGTATTTCACCTTTCCTAAACGTTTTCGATTGGTTGAGGTAGGAGTCTGTCCTGCTTCCAAAATGCGCTCTTTTTTTTTAATTATTGTTGACAGCGTACTTAAAGGAAGGCCATATTTCGACGCTACATCTTTTTTCTTACATCCACCATCAACTTCACCTAATATTTTAACTTTTTCGGCCACTGTAAGGGTTTTCAGTTTTCTTTTGGTTGCCATTATTAAGCAGTTTAACGTGCGAGTATGAAAGAACTAATACGTAGTCATCTAGCCCAGGAATAGGCGTCACAACAAGTGAATTGTTTATACTGTAGCGCGACGATTTCTATAAACAGGAGAAGGAGAGTTCCTGGAAAATTCGACTTAGAGAACATTTCTTGTATGAGATGACGTCAAAATAGTTCGACTTGGAGAGACTTTCGACTTAAAGAGGATTCGACTTACGGAGACAAAATTTTATGGAAAATTCCACTCAAACGCTGTTGCCACACAGAAAGGTTGAGTTAAAGAATATTTCGACTTAGAGAGGTTCGACTTATAGAGGCTCCACTGTAATACGTTTTTTTTATTTTTATATGATAGCTCTCCAAAAAAAAACCTCTTACTGTATTGTCCTCAACAATCAAAACATCTACCATCAACATTCTTAAAATCATGGCCCGTCTGGAGATGATAATTTACCAAAGCAAAAGACCTCCTATCCATACGGCAGTCATTCATGCGTTGGGTCAATCTCTGCTTTAACCACTGCGAAGTATGTCCAATGTAACAACCTTGACATCCCATACAAGATATACTGTATATTAAGTTCATTAAGAACGGTATAGCAATCACATCCTTTACTGAAAGTTTTCTAGTGTTAAAACTATTGTATTTCGCGATTTTCATATTCTTGAACGGTTTGAATAAAGTGAAAATATTAACAGTTAATTATTTATAAACTGTGCTTTTGATTACGGTTTTGTTTTTCGTCTCCTTTATGAAACTAGCCTGGAATTATAATTCACCTACTGTTTATGACGTAGATAAAAATGTTAAATATAAAAGATGTTATTTCTGATGTAATATTCTTTGTTTGTGTCATTCCTTTTCGAAGGATGTATCATGTTAAATATAAGCATTTCAATAAGTGTTTTGCAAGATATACATTTTTAAACAGAAGATGAAATTAGAAAAGCTTTTCTTTTTATTTTATATGTGATGTTACGTCGATTTTATTACACTTGTATTAGCAGTGACAAACGCTAGGTTATAAGTAAGATAAAAACATTTTAAAAAGATATCTTTTTTTAACTAGTTGTTGCTTCGTGATTGTAGTTGACTCCTGAAGAAGATATAAAATAAATATCGAAATATTGAGCATAACAATTGAGTTTCTTTACAAACATAGACCGCATACCTGAAAAAGCACTTACTAAATAACTTGGTGCCAGTACGGTAGAATTAGGATTTAAAAAACACAAAGAAAACGCTATCTTCAGCTTATGACGTTCCGATATTGATTAAGACCTTCATCACACCGTCATTTCATTAAGAAAGACATATTAATGAGTGATATTACAATAGTTTTGTACAAAATTACTTACTTTTACTCAGTTTTTGAACAAAAACTCATATATGATTACAATTAAAACTTATAAATATATATAACTTATTATAGACAAAAGATCTGTTAAACTCTGACTTAGTCTGAAATCTCAAAAAAACACTCATGTTTTCTTTATAAATACTTTTTATTTACAAAAATATAAATTTTGACTTCCGGTTCGTTTAAGTTAGACTGTGTTGTATTTTTTATTTTACTTTCTCATACGTAGTATAAGGAAGTATTGTGATGACGAAAATTTTCGACCTCGAGATTTTTGCAGATGTCCACGTTTTGAAGTCCTCTGATACCGAAAAAGTGGTTTTTAAAAAATGTCTCTCTCCCCCCCTCCCCCCCCCCCTCTCTCTCTGTGTGTGTGTGTGTGACCACGATAGCGGTCAAACCGCTGTAGATATCAATTCCATATTTTGTATTTACGTGTATAATAGCCCTCTTGAAATATGATTAGTTTTTCAGTAAAATCGGTAGACCGGAAATAGCAGTTTACTTCAGTGAAAAAATCGAATTTTGCTAATATTTCGTCAACTACTAAGTTTAAACAAATTTATAAAGAATTTATATATACTTACAATTAAAATTGAGAACAATTTTATTTAAAAAGTGTTTCGAAATTCCTTCCGTCTTTTACTCCTATCGAAAATCAGTTTTTTGCGAATATTTCGTAAGTCATGCATTTTAGACACGTACGTTACGGGTGTAAAAGTATTTAAAACATAATTTTCAATATCTTTTGTATAAAAAAAATTTCAAAATTCAGACCAGAAGTACCACTTTTACTCTATTCGAATAGCGATTTTTTGCAAATACATATGTCGTAAATTATGCATTTTATACAGGGTGTCCAGAAACTCTCCTAACAAACGAAGACCGGAGATTCCTCAGATAATTTTAAGACAATTTAACCCAATTCACCCTAGTCCGAAAATGCTTCCTAAGGTCATAGGCGTCCGTTTTGGGTAGGTAAACGGTTATTTTAACGCATAACTTTTTTGTCTTTAACTTTTAAGCATTTGTGACACTAGATTATTAAATTTTAAGGTATTCTAGTACTAAAAGGTACTCTCGGTAGGATACACCGTTTTCTAGAAAAATCGATTTGAAAATTTTTCGTTTTTTCGTCATTAAAATTCAATTTATTATTTTTTGCACTAGTTTTCGCTCTGATCTGCCAAAAGAAATAAAACCTACGTTTTTAATTGTCAAATTGTTGTCAGTTCGCGAAGTTGAAATGACAAAAGATGAAATGACGAAAAAACGAAAAATTTTCAAATCGATTTTTCTAGAAAACGGTGTATCCTACCGACTTAAAGTAAGAGTACCTTTTAGTATTAGAATACCTGAAAATTTAATGATCTAGTGTCACAAATGCTTAAAAGTTAAAGACAAAAAAGTTATGCGTTAAAATAACCGTTTACCTACCCAAAACGGACGCCTATGACCGGTACTAGAAATTCGCAATTGATGGAATCGATTCACCTCTGGAGCATAAATAAGCATACCAGTTTTTGTTTTTCTAAATAAAAGCGTTCGGGAGATATTAAAAAAAACTAATTACAAAGCGCCATCTTCAAAGAGCTCTAGCTCCCTTAGGAAGCATTTTCGGACTATGGTGAATTGGCTTAAATTGTCTTAAAATTATCTGAGGAATCTCCGGTCTTCGTTTGTCAGGAGAGTTTCTGGACACCCTGTATATATTTATAAAGAGAACAAAAGTATTTTGTGCTAGATTTGCAATTTTTTTTGTATAAATGAAATTTCAAAATTCGGGCCGGAAGTAACACTTTTACTCTTAGGGAGTAGCACCTTCTATCGAATATCTTGCAAAGTATGCATTCTACAGCGATTTATTAAGAGAATAGAAGTACTTAGGATAGGATTTTGAATAATTTTTGCGTAAAAAAATTCTTAAAATTGTATAGTTTGATGCGCTCATACGTATAAGAAAGTCGTGTGGTGGCAACACCTAATTTTTCCTTTGAATGCGATGAAAAAACCTCTATAAATTTTGCTAAGGTGTTCAGAGTTAGTTTAAGTATTTAAATTACTGCAAAGGTTCGTATTGTTAGTGTATCTAGAAAAATTCTTTTTGTATCATGTGGTTCTTCAAAAACTATAGGAATATTTTCCAAGTCTGTCACAAAAAGAATTTTTTTAGAAACACTAACAATACGAACCTTTGCAGATAATTTAAATACTAAAAATAATTCTGAAAACTTTAGCAAATCCATAATACTTTTATACCACATTTCAAGGAAAAAATACAATCAGACTAACTTAAACAAACCGGTAGTCAGAATTTATACTTTTGTTTAAATTAAAAACGTTTATAAAATGCCATGAAGCGTTTTTTGAGATTTCGAACTAAGCCAGAGTTTTAATATATGTCTTCATCAAATTATGTATTTTTAAATTGTAATCATAGTCAAAAAAGGTGTATGCCCCAAAACTGAGAAAATGTAAATTTTTACAAAACTATTGTAATATGATTCATTAATATGTCTTTCTTCATAAAATGAAGATATGATGGAGATTTTGATCAAGACCGAAATGTCATAAGCTGAAACTAGCGTTTTCTTGGTAATTTTTAAACCCTATAACTGCCATACTGGCAGTAAGTTATATACCTATATATATCGACTATTTACTCAACTTTTTGCAAATATGCACCAAACGTATAATTGTGAAGTAGGAAAAAATAAAGCAATACTATAACAATTACATAATTTTTATTAAAAGAACTTTTGGTATTCTACCATTAATTATATATTGCAAAGCTCGAGGTACCTTTTACTTTCTTATACGTATTATAAGGAAGTATTGTGATGATGAAAATTTTCGACCTCGAGATTTTTGCAGATGTCCACGTTTTGAGGTCCCCTGATACCAAAAAAGTGGTTTTTAAAAAATGTCTGTGTGTCTGTGTGTCTGTCTGTCTGTGTGTGACCACGATAGCGGTCAAACCGCTGTAGATATCAATTCCAAATTTTGTATTTACGTGTACCTCTTGAGAACTGATTAGATTTTGCGCAAAATCGGCAGACCGGAAGTAGTAGTTTACTTCAGTGAAAAAATCGAAATTTGCAAATATTTCGTCAATTACTAAGTTTAAACAAATTTATAAAGAATTTATATGTACTTAGAATTAAGTTTGAAACAAATTGTCTTAAAAAAGTTTTTCGAAATTCCAACCGGAAGTAGGTCTTTTACTCTTATCGAAAATCAGTTTTTTTCCGAATAACTCGCAAGCCATGCTTTTAAGACAAATACGTTACGAATATAAAAGTATTTAAAACATCATTTTCAATATCTTTTATATAAAAAAAATTTCAAAATTCAGACCGGAAGTACCACTTTTACTCTTATCGAATAGTGATTTTTTGCAAATATGTCGTAAGTTATGCATTCTATATATATTTATCAAGAGTACAAAAGTATTTAGAGTTAGATATGGAATATTTTTTGTATAAATGAAATTTCAAAATTCGGACCGGAAGTAACACTTTCATACGTATAAGAAAGTCGTGTGGTGGCCACACCTAATTTTTTCATCTACTTGCAGTACACCAGGGTACCAACCACTGCTACAGCGTATTACAGACACACAAATAAATGTTGTTATAAAGAAAAGATACTATCTCTTGCAAAATAAGCTTATTTAGAATTACTTATTATACGTACGTTGATGAGCTTTTGTTAATGTTTTATTTCTTTACAGAATCTACTTCCGTTACCAGCGGCAGCTGGCGCTGCTTTAGTGAAACCAACCAAATACCATTATTATCCCCATAACCAACATATATATTTGTTACCAGAATGTGCAATACAACAGGTAATGTAAAATTAATTTACAACAACACATAGCAAACTTGGAGTGCCAAATATTAATTTCAAAAAATAATCAATTGAAGACTATGACTTATTCGAAACTTTTGATATTTTTTAGGTATGTAATGCAGTTTACGTTAGGCTAAATTGGACTCAACCACTATGTGCATGCCCATCACGATATAGGGATCCTTGTTCTGCCAGCCTGAACTCTGATGATCAACACACAACTGAACTGACAATTGGTAAACATTCGGTAAGTACAGTTAAAAGTCAGAAACTGAGAAAACCTCCGGTGAGGAAACGATCAAATTACGCAACTATCTTATATGATTTACTGAAGGCGACAAGTTACGTCATAAACACTTACGTCGGGCAAAGTAACATTAAATTACAAAAATAAATAATAATTCTAGTACTTCTCTGGAGTCAGTGAATATATTATGTTACCACCAGTGTGCGTAGTTGCTATATATGGTTTAAAAGCATTTTATTCTGTAAAATGTCATTCGTGAAAATCAGAACGAGTTCATATTAATATTTACTAGTTTCATTTTCACTGTATTTATATGTGAATATTATACATAAAGAAATTATGTATTTCGAAAAAGAACGGAATACAGCAGTCCAATATACTCAATATGTAAATAGAAATACAGTATAAAAACCGTAATATTAATGATGATCCTAAACGAGCATTATTGGAACTCCCACAAATTGTATTAAAACGAGTTACATTCTTGGAACAATATGGTCGTATGAAACATGAAAATGTATAAGAGTTTGTTTTCCTGAATGACAATGGGGTTTTTCAAGATGAAATTCTTGGCAAAATAAATCTACAAAAACTGTGAAAGGAATAAAAGTGTTAAAAAATACAATTTATTTTTAGTAGCAATTAGAAATGTTACAATGAAAAATGGTAAAAAATTATCCACCATGTAATTAGTTAAAAAAATCATAAAGGTTTGGGATGGTTTAGTGTATGATGTGGGGTAGAACCATTTGTTATTTATGTTGGAAAGTGTGATAGCGAAATAAATTATTATTGTCTAACACAAGGGGATCAGCCTAATTTATGCAGAACATGTTTGTATATTTATACTTTTTGTTATATTTTCGAAATACTTTCATAATAAATTTAAAAAGAAGTACATATTACCTTAAATTTTACTATCGAAATTGATTAAACATCAATAATTTATGATATTATAAGCTCGAGTTTTCCAGAATAGAGTATGTTAAACATCACATTTAATCTTAATTTTGAGTAGATTTGACGGGTTAATCCAAAATTCCACATTTATTCAATTATTATTTACTGTACACTTACCAGAACAAATAATAAAATTAAAATTTGTTGACAAAGTACTACAATCTTAACTGTTTATATATATCAGAACCATTTCTTATTTGTGTTGGAAACTGTGATAGTATAATAAATTATTATTACACAAGGGGATCAGACTAATTACTGCAGCAAATTTATAATATTTGTTTATGTATTTAAGAGATACATTTATAATAAATTTAAAAGCAGTTTACATTGTATCTTAAATTTTACAAGCAAATTTTATATAGATATCCATAATTTTTGATATTAACAAACTTTGCTTTTATACTGAAAAGAATATTCCATGAAATATTTATAAGCTCGAGTTTACCAGAATAGGTTATGTCAAACATCGCCTATTATCTAAATTTTGAGTGATTTGCATACTAATCCAAAGAAGCACGTTTATCCTATCATTATTTTATTAATAACAAGTAATAAAATTGAAACTTGGTGACAAATTACTAATTTCTTAACTGTTTACATATATCGAATAATTAAGTAAATAACATTTTTAAGTTGTGTTCCAGTTCTTAGTGGGATATTTAAAGCACTTTATTCTGAGACAAGGTATAATAATTGTCATTTCCGCATCTACTGCCGACGTTTCGTCCACTATCTTAAGGAACATCTTCAGGACTTCTACTGTTGCAATTACCTGAAACATACTGGCGTGTGTTGGCAGGGCCGTGGTATATATTGTGTTTAGTATTACGGTTCAGTGCAGCATGTGTATTATGGTTGAGTTGAGTTTGTATGATGGATTTCCAAGCATGATGGAGATAGTAACCTTCGTCTCCGTTCAAGTTCTTAGGATGTTTCTGGATTTCGATGGATTCACGGATTTTGCGGCTGTAATAATGAGAATCTTTAGGGAGAATTTTAGTGGAGTTAAATTGGATTTGGTGCCCGATTCCCAATCTGTCCTCAGCCAGTGCAGACCCGGCCGCGCAACAACCAGGTGCAGTGCTTGTGCTAGGAGACACGAGTGCTGACCGATCGTTTGGTCTCGCCGATGTTCACACTGCCGCACGAACATGGAACCCAGTACACACCGGAGGATTCAAGAGGTTCTTTTTTCTTTAACAGACGAAAGGAAATCAGATAGTTTGGAATGGGGTTTGAAGATAGTTTTGGTGTTGTGTTTGTTGAGAATTTTGCTGTGATCGGTTACACGATATATGTAAGGTAGGTAAGCGTGTGTAGGGCGGTCAGTGTCAGTAGGTGTGGTTTTGGCTGTGGGATTTAAGAGTCGATGAATGGTTCTGTCTATGTCTTTTTTGGAGTAGTTGTTTTCGAGTAGGGTGTTTGTTATATATGGAAGTTTCTGGGGTAGTGCAACAGGCTCAGGCAGAGCAAAAGCTCTGTTTACTAAGGAGTTGATGACGGATTGTTTTTGAGAAGGGTGGTGATGGGACTGGCCATTGAGGTATCTGTCAGTGTGTGTTTACGGTATACGGAGTGTCCATCCACTTGGAAATCCATCATAAAAACTCAACTCAACCATAACACACACTCTCCATTGAACCGCAACACTAAACATAATATAAACTACCAACACACGCCAGCTTGTTTCAGGTAATTGCAGCAGTAGAAGCCCTAAAGATGTCCGATAAGATAGTGGACGAAACGTCGGCAGTAGAAGCACAGACGACGACGTGGTTTCAACTCAGAAACGAATAAGGTATCAACAACAACCGTAGAAGCTTGCGACTTAGAAGATATAATAAATTAAAACATATTAATATGATTTGTAACAACCTCATGAACTATTTAAAATACCAGCTCGCTCAAAATAATATAATTTGTCGACACTAGTATGACAACACAGGGACGTTGTTTATGACGTAACTCGTCTGTTTTGTTAAAAAATTGTATTAAAGAGACATCATGTTCAGGCAGAAAAGATTAAGAATTAATATACCGATAGGTCCAGCTCGGAACGGGCCATAGACAGCAATGAGTGGCAACACCGAAACCCCTCTACCCGCAGCAGCAGCACATTACAGTTAAGAATTTAGTAAGACTTAAACCGCGCAAGGATATAGTCGTTTGCGTATTCGTTCTGTATACGTAATTTGCCCATTTGTTTCAGACATAATAAGGTCCAATTTATTATTATTATTGTATTCTTAGCTGCTACGGAAAAGTAATTTTAAGTAATAAAAAAACAATAACGTTTTCTAAAAGATAAAAGTAAAAAAATCAATAATTCTACAAAATAAATTCAAATTTTAAGAAAGTCACTCAAAATAGGAGCACGCGGAGTGGTATCGTACACACGTTGCTACATAGCACGTTCCATACGTATATTGTTGCTTCTGTATGGCCCGTCGCGGGCTGGACCTATCGGTATGTGGTCTTAGATCGTTGTATTTTTTAATATTATCGTTTAATATTTCTTTATCTGAACTATTGCAGCAGTAACTTATCAACATAAAGGGAATAATATAAATAATTAAACCATAATCAATGATTCAAGTCCTAATCAAAATTAAATTTTTTTGCTCTTCCCTAAGTGCGTTATAATAAATTTTCTACCTTGTAATCAACAGATTTCTTTCATTTATTTTAATAGTAAGACTAACACACCACTCGTATATATTTAACTGTGTAGGATAATAGGATATAAATACATGGTGCAAATATTTCTGCGTTCCTAGTTGCTCTAATATGCGTGCACAAAATGTGCGTGATTATGTATACTCATTATGTACAGTAATTTACTTAATAATATGTCTTAAAGTTCTTTAAATATTTTTGCTTTATTATTATAGGTAAAGACAGTTTAGGTAAGCAACTAACGTAAACAAACATCGTAGAGTTCTTTTAATATACACAACTTGTTCTCAAGAAGTTGTGATTGAACTCCTTTGGATTTTTATCTTACAATGTGCAATTATTTTACAGTGCCACTAATATAAGATAACAACTGTCTACATCAATACTTAATAACAAATTTTATTAGAAAAATATTTGCCTGAGATGAGATTGACACTCACAATTTGACATTAATCTTGACTGGTGCCATGTGCATATAAAATGCACTTACACAAACCATCAGTTATAAAAGTATATAAAAAGTATATAAAGGTAAATTACAAATAATCACAAAACTCTTAAATTAAAGTCCTTTGTGCTTGTGTTAAAAGACAAAACAAACATCCTACAAGTAAAAGGCGTTTCAAGTTGTTTGAAGCCGTTTTAAACTATAAAATGTAATGGATATATAGTCCGCTTTTTTTTTGACTCTTTGTAATTCTATTTTATAGCTTGTATTATAGTTTTAATATTAGAGTGTATTTGAAAGTCGCCATATGAGAAGCACTATAATATGTTAAGCACAGGTAAATTAAATATTTAATAACAGAATCTCTACAATCATCTCTGTATTGAATGTCATACAATACGAATGGGCTTTCTCTTTTGTCCAAACATTCTCTTCCATGACAGCATGGAATAATTCACTAGTTAGTGGCGAGGGTCGTAGTATACAGAAACATCTAGACTCTAGACCTTCTAGAGACATTCCCATTTAGAATTATTATCAAATATACGAAGGATATTTCCAATTTTTCAGTGACTTTCTGTTTCGAACTTGCTATTATTTAGTTTTTTTCCTCTTTATTTTAAAATTCCCTAGTAGGTAGGTTTCTTGGCATTTTATTGAAAACTTTGTCCATGTTTATCAATGCTAAACATATCTACCTCATCTTCTCTCTTCTATAGTTTTCAATAAAATATGACAATTCCAAAAGATAATTAGAGTGTAATAAGTAGATTACACTCTATCTTTTTTAAATATTGGTACTACTAATACTGTTTCTTCATATTTTATTAAGATATTTAATGGCATTTGCGTTCCTTTCTGTCCCATGTTTTTAATTCCTTCAATCTTCAGCAGTTTTTTTTTTGCTTCTTAACACTGTTAATAGCGAACTTTTATTACAAAAAAATTAGATAAGAACTTGGCCTAAATGACGGATGCTTTATTAATTAAGCTACCAGGTTGCTATAGGATTGAATCCTCATTTTCTCTTTGAATCATATCGAAGAAAGAGATGGAATACGTTTTACTTTATAAATAAAATGTCGTAAAATACAAATTTCTTACTGTTAATTAATAGCAAAACTTTATTAGAGAAATTGGTTTTTTATTACCTCTCCTTTTTTATTTCTTTTTATTTACAATGCTCTCTGCTTATTATATAATGTATATAACCTGTGTATTTGTAAATATTTATAGCTTTTATTTTTAATTTCAGAAAGCACTAACTTTGGTAAAAACATGTGAACCAACCGCAGAAATGCGAATATGTCGTGCTCCCAGGGATTGGTCTTTACTTGCATTACAAAACATTCGAACCGGAAAATCTCATTATCTCGTCATATGTCGTTGCACAGACACCAGCATCTTAGGTAATGTAACATAAAGAAAACAATAACAAGTAATAATGTATTTGAAATAGATTTATTTATGAAGTCACTACACTATGCAATTTACAGTTTTATTATAATATATTACATTATATTGTATAAACAACTGGAATTCAATTTTATCAATCATAATGTTAACGGTGCATGGCTTAGATGAATTTTTTGACATACCCCGTGTTTTAAGATATAATTTCATAAGCATTCAATATATGTATCTTATGCAATAGACGAATATATCTGTACATAGTTCAATTTTTATAGCAGCCCTCTTACCTCAACTATGACGTAAAATCTGTGCCTATAGTAATTATTAAAAAAAAAAAACTAACAAGGAAATAAAATTATAGTGATATTAGTAAGTTATTGAAATTCATTAATTAATTTTTCATTAAAAATATGAACATTAGTAAAACATCTGAAAACTTGCCAAGTTTGATCTGGAGGTTTGTCAATTGACACACATTTGTCTGTGCTTATCACGACAATGCAGGTAACACGTCAGAAAGTAACTAGACATATTTTCTAATTTCAGTTACTTTTACTAAGATAATATATCACACGTGCCTCCGAGAGGTTGGCCTGCTTTTTTTATATGTACGTTTTTGGTGGGATTTATGTTTTTCTGAATGCATAACACATTGTGGCGACCATTTTTTCATGTCTCGGTTTAGAGACATTACTACACGACTTTCTTAAGCGTATGTACAAAATTACTCAAGGTGTATTCCATCATTTTAGCTAGCGTTACTTCCGGTCCGAATTTTATTTTTTTTTATACAAATTGTTCAAATTAAGTTTCAAATAATTTTACACTCCTAAATCTGTGTAGAATACATATTTTGCAAAATATTTGCAAAAACTGTATCTCGATAAGAAGAAAAGTGTTACTTTCGATCCTAATAGTACTAACTTCAAAATACTTTTGTAGTAAAATACTACTTCCGCCATCAATTTACTATTTTTATGTCAACATAGTCTTCTATCAGGAACTGGATTTTAGTAATATTTTGCGCAGATATTGTTTAAATTCTAGAAAGAACAGCTTACAAAAAGTTGTACATCCAAATATATTAACTTAAGCTTACTGAGACAACGCATCAGTATCTCGGGACAAAAGTATTCATTTGAAAGAGAAAACAATGGACAATTAGCATTTCTAGATACATTAGTAAATAAAAAAGGCTGTAATATAAAAAAAGATACTTATAGAAAGGAAACCAATATAAACAAATTCATTACAGCGCGTCCAAATCATTGTTTTCAACAAAAATTATCTTCATTCTGTGTTTTAATCTATCGCTTGTTAAATTTCTTACTTACAAGAGATAGATATGAAAAAAAACTACACGTTATAAAAGGTGATATAATGAAGCTAAGAAATTTGTTGTCGTACCTTTTCATAATATTTCGAAAAACTTAATAACGCCTTTAAAATTGTTGGTTTGCAAGACCCGTTCATATCATGTAATTCGTTGGAAAAGTCTTTTGGGCAGTCCTAAAGATAAAATTGAAGTAGAACAAAAATCTGGAATTTACGAATTTAATGGTAATAAATGTGAGAAAAATATATTTGGCAGACTAGACGGTCGATTACAACTCGCCTATTTAATAGGATAGATAAGTCTAGTGTGGCTCGACATATTTTGGACACAGGCCATGATGCTTCAGCAAGCGGCCTCAAACTTATAAAACTAGTGTAAAATTATAGAGAACTAGATAGCTACCGTGCTTGCAAGTACTTCCCTCATTAGAGTAGGCTGTTTTTTAAGTTTGTTAAGTACCTAATCAATGTTGGTGTACATGCTAAGCTTGTGAAAACTTCAAATTCTGACAGTTGTCATACTTAAATTCAAATTATAGACGCTTATTATTATTTACATGACATAACCAAACAATCAAAATAATGCGTGCGTGCCTGATTACGTGCACTGTCGCCAACCATTAAAAAAAGCATGGCCATCTCTAATGAGGAAACTACCACGCGATCATTTAAATTCTAAATCATAGCGGGCGGGATTTTTTTTATTAGGTTGTCCAGAATGTCAATTATTGATTAATTAACATTTTGAAACGTCACTTTGACAATTCAAATTGTAAATAAGTACTTATATACCAACTTAATTTAAATTTCACAGCCTGCTCTAATTTAGAATTTAAGTGATCGCGCGGTATTTGAAGGCACAGTATAAGAGTATATACATCCACAAAAATAGAAATAAAGCAGTGAATTGAGATAACGGGCCGATACCCCAATCCTTGTTATCCCTACTTATGATCAATGTGTACAAAAATAAATGTCTAAACATCTTACTTAGCGATATAATTACATCCTTATTGTCAAAATGCGACACATACCTAAAATATGCAATATTTATTAACAAGACAGGATAGACAAATCTTTTTAAATGTCTCATTAGTTTTGAAATATTATAAAACCACTTCACTAGTGACATAGGTATATATGATCCTAAAAATGTAGTATTATTCCGCAAATAAAAACTGTAAATTTCCTGAAAAGTTTTAATTTATATATTGGCATAATTTTCAAAAGTTGATGTTAAAACACAATGTTGCTTTTTGTTAATATAGAAGGACCAATGTCACATGATCAACCCACTTATGCGAGCGTACCTGGAATTCGCGTTTACGGCATGATGTGCGTTCAGACCGGCAAGAGAAAAAGCAGACCGTTGAGAAAATCAAGATCAATGGCTCACGAAAATTTTCCATGGAAAAAGGTCGACGAATTAATGAAAACAATCAACTGGGATTGAAATTATAAAAATTAGATTAATTCTAATTGTGATTCACTCGTATGTCGTCATAGAGATAGTTAATAAGTTTAAGGAATATCAAATATATAATTCGTTTACACGAATGTCATACAGACATTGCCCTGGAATTTTCATAATGAAAAATATAAGACTATATAGGATAATGAATAAAAGTACTTAATAATTTAAATAAACACGACAACATGTTAGTAATTTATATTTTGCATTTGGAAAGAATGTTCGACCATACTTATTTATTGCTTTAGTATTAATTTTACTTTTAGCGTCCATTGGTTGACAACTATAACAATTTAATAGAAACAAATTTATTTATATGAACGTTCTGTTTAAATTAACATTTATGTATTAATATAAGTAGAATAATAGATTTACTGTAATCAAGCAAAAATGAAAAAAGCTAAGTAATTAATAAATAAATTGACTATAAATTATAAATAGTTGTTTTAAATAATACATTGAACTTTCATTCGTCACTTAGAACCTAAAAACCTCTTCTTACGCCATTAAAATCAAATTTAAAATAATATGTAAGTACGTTATTAGGCGTTTTTGGAAGAGATAGTACCTAACAGGTTCACAAATATTACCCGGTTATATGAAACACTTCCGAACGCAATTTTTGGTCATGTACAGTAACGTAACGTAAACATAACCTATATTCATAGCTTAGAATCTGTACCAATAAAACGAAAGAAGAAATGGATACCACAGTTGTCGCCAAATACAATTTACAGGTTTTTTTAATTTGTTTCGAATCAAAAACATAATAATAATAACAGTTTTATGTACTGACACTAACGATTTCTAAGATTATGTCCAGAGAGGGAGTAAAACAACCTACACTAATTACCCTAGCCGCTTACCAAGATTATGAAAACCGAACCGGGTTGTTTTCGATTTTACAAACACGGGTTGTTTTTACCCGACTGAATGAACGAAAGCATTTATGCTAACCGTGTTGTAGACCCAATGCCTGGGTTTAATTTCCGAAAACGCCTATAGTTTATATTGTCTCATATTAATCCCCATATTCATGTGAGCATTGGTGACGACGACGTTCGGCAAAACGTTGAATAAGTCTTTGTAGTGCCCTAACTATTAAGTCGCACTACTACTGGAGGATGAAAATAAATAACACCTTTACAAATTTTCTTCATGTCTAACGGAAATATAATTAAAAATTTCTGGTAGTAAGTAGACCTAGTTCATCTAGAGAAAAAACAGAAAACAACGAAACTTGCGCAAACCACTAAAAAATTATTTAGAATGACGCCTCTCTTCTAAAATGACGACAAAAAGTGTATTTATATATCTTCCAGTGTATCAAATTAATAATGGGGATCTTTTCGACTTTTTTACAATACATGAACCCTCATCAACATCTGAAAGATTCAATAGAAAATATAGAGTGAATTAGATATGTTTACAGAAAAGATAGATGCTAAATTATCTTTTCTGTTCTTATCCATAAATCTTTTAGCAATTTATAAATTTATACTCACCTAATATAAATGTATTTACTTGTATGTCAGTCATGAATATGGGTTCCATCAGTCTTTGTTGCTGTTTCTCGAAAGCTTCTCTAAATCCGGTTTTCACCGCTGAAGTCACATTCGCAACAACTTGTACACCCGAATCACTGTGTGCCACATTTTTATTATCCAAAACATATCTATTAACGAAGAATGCACAATTTATTAAGGGTTCTTCACATATAGGACCAGCACGGCAACACATCTCAAAACCGTTCACGAAACAATGATCTAAATTGGATCTTTCATCAGATTGATCTATAATATTGAATATATTTCTATGATAATCACTGGTGTTATTAAATAAAATATTAATACTATTTTTGGTTTTACTTATACTCCAAATTTTATCTGATAAATTAGCCCATATTCCTGATGCGTTTTGGAAGGCATTATTTAATTGCTCTTTTAATTTAGCAACTAAGTTTCGAGTATATTCATTTTGAAAAACTTTTTGTTTTGACTCCAATTTCTCTAGGTTTTTCTCTTGTTGTTGATGTTCTTCTACCATAATCAAGATATCGTAATTAAGCTTTATAAAATTGCTTATTTTTTCCAATAAAGGAACAATTCTGACTTGAGCATTAAATCCAAATTCGGGAACATTCATGTCAATACATTGTAATGGGTCTCTTAAATCAATTTTTTGGGTAGCACTTATAACTGTCTCACGCAAAGACACCATAGGTTTAGAAACATTCACTTCAAAATTTATGAATTTATTTTTTAAATCATCAAGGCATTTTGCTAAATGAACATCTCCAGCAGTGACAAGGACATGTTCACCAGTTTCTTGCATAACAACTTGGACACAGGAATCACTTTGCATTAAGAGTTTTAAAGCTTGATGTAATGATTGTATATCTTTTGGGTTTACTGGTTCAATTGTATTTCTAACAATTGGTTCCATATATGTATATTCTGTTAACGGCAAGCATTTTAATGAGGAAGACAAAGTTCCTGATCGAATAACTGAATCTTCTAGACCGCCTATACCGCAAATATTACCAAATGAAATGGAATTCGTTAATATTAATTCTCTACCTAGAAGTAGGTATAGTTCCTTTATTATAACTTTTTTTATCTTATCAGAATCATGTATGTGTTCCTCAACAGGAATATAAGAATTATTTAAAACATAAATTTCTTGCCCAACAGTTAAATTACCACTAAATATTCTACATAAACCAATCATAAAATTTTCCTGATCAGTTTTTAAAGTCTCAGAGCATGATTCATTTTTTACAGTACTGTGATCCTTATCATTTTTTACTTCTTCACTCTTAAGCTGATGCTTAATTTCACCAATATTTCTAGCTCTTGGTGTAATAAAAATGTTTGGTTTATTCTGTGACAAATTCCTTTTATTTATTGCAAACATTTTTGAAATATATGCAATTGAATCTGTATTATTCTCAATAAATTTAAAGCTATTCATCATCTTTTTGCAACAATTATTAATTGTCTCATCTTCAAAATAGCGACTACCATATACTAAATGCCTTATTTTTCTATCGCTTATGCATCTTGGAGAAGGTATAACATTTACACAGTGACTTAAAGTAACTGATGCTAGTGGACTCCATGATTGTAAAATTGCTTTAACCTGAACACGAGGGTCATTATGATACATTTCTTTGGTAGGGTTCATTACTTTCAGTTTTTTTAATATAACATTTACCTTATCACGTTCCATTCTAATCATTAATGTAAAATAAACATAATAAATTGTTTTTAGACAAATCTGTATAAATAAATTCTCCTTTTTCTTCTCCAGGCATCCAGCAACAACTTTTTTAGTTGATGAATCAACATAGTAATCAAAATTCCATATTTTCTGATTTAAACTTTCTGCTGTTTCATCAACAATTATATCATGAAACATATTACATATTATTTTTGTTGTAACACCCCAACCATCTATAGCACTAGCTAGAATAACATTGTCTTTTTCGGGTGAAAAAAGAAATTCCTCTTCATCATCTTCATTTTCTAAATCATACATACATAATTCAGCAATTGTAACATTACAGTCTTCAATTACTCTTAGTATACTCTGGAAAATTTCATCTACAGATTTGTGTAACTCAACAATACAACGATCGACTTTATTAATGACCAAAATCATTTTTGCTTGTTCTTCATAAGCCTGTTTTATTGCATCTTTGGTTTGTACACACACTCCTTCAACCAGATCAACAACAATCAATGCCCCATCACATATTCTAACTGCAGCAGCCACTTCAGTTGAGAAGTCTATATGTCCTGGTGTGTCTACTAAATTTACGATATATTTGTTTTCATCTATTGGAAAGCATAATGAAACAGCACTACTCTTCATTGTTATTCCGCGTTCTTGTTCGTCTAGTCTGTCATCCAAGTATCTAACATGTCCTGCTGATCTTTTACTAACTAATCCATTAATTGCAAGAAGAGAATCTGCTATTGTGGTCTTGCCATGATCAACATGAGCCAAAATACAAACATTTCTTATACAATCTGGGTTTGATCCACAATTTTTTAAATCTTCTATGTTAGGTTTTAATGAATACATTGTAATTTTTTAAAAAATAAATAAAAACAACACTTTTTATTAATTCTAAAAATTTAGGTTAAGTAATGAAAATTTGGAGGTTATCTGTCATGTTACATTATAGAAAAAAACAACTGTATTCAAGATGTGAGAGAACGCGTAAAAGACCTAATATTGATTTCATACCAATTCAAAATTAACTTCCTTTAATTTCTGGTAAATGTTCACTACTTGTCATCCAATAAAATTATTTTATAAATTATTTGAAGATTTATATTTCTATACTTAGAGTAATAAGATGTCATCTCGCTTATCACCTCCAACTCTAAATTAAAAAATTGAAATTAGAATTTGAAGAAAAAACATGTTACAATATAATCATATGAATAAAATTTAGTACAGTATACAATCGATAAAGTTCGTCCAAGATTAGTAAAATAATATTAATTAGTCGTTTTAAGTAGCTTCTTTAGCACAATTATTCATTAGAACATTAAGAACTAATGACAATGCATAACATTATACAAATGAAAAGTGAGGCATTCAGTCAGATATTCAGTTATATTTTAAGATTGTAAGGATTGTAGTGCGGATTCTAGTCGGAAAAGCAAAATACAATACTAGTTCAACACCTTATATCACGTATATTCAGTATTTAATTGTATATATCAAATAACCTAAAATGAGTGGAGATGTTGCAAAACCTATTCCAAAAACGGACCAGAAAGTTGAAGATGAAAAAGCCGACTTGGTAATATATTTTCAACTAATGTTAAAATTTGTTTCAATAAAAACAATAGATATTAATAGAATATAGTTGTGTTTAAATGATGACTATGACTTTTCATTGTTATAGTCTGAAGAAGACAAACAACTTCAAGATGAACTGAGCCTATGTGTCGAAAGATTAACGGTATGCGAGTTTCTTACGATTTATGCTTTAATAATTTAAAATTTAATTTGAAGGAAAATGATCCACGGTTATATATACCTGCACTCCGAACATTAGGAAATCAAATTCGTGCTTCAACTACGTCTATGACATCCGTGCCAAAACCATTAAAATTTATGCGTCCACATTATGGAACTATGAAAGAAGTTTATGAAAAAATTGTAGAACCAAACATCAAAAGAGAATGTGCTGATGTTTTGTCTGTACTGGCTATGACAATGGGTGAAGGTAGGGAATGTTTACAATATCGGTTACAGTCAGACCTAACACGTATTGGAGAATGGGGACATGAATATGTAAGGTGAGGGTAAGCCATTATTATTATGATTACAAGGAATATATGTTCTTTAAATTCAAGGCACTTAGCCGGTGAAATATCTGCTGAATGGACCGATATGGCAGGTGATAAAGAGACTGAGGCACAGCTAAAAGAAAAACTAATAGAATTATCAAAGCAAATTGTACCTTATAATATGGCCCACAATGCAGAAGCTGAAGCATGTGATTTATTGATGGAAATTGAACGTTTAGATATGTTAGAACAATATGTTGATGAAGATGTTTATCAAAGGGTTTGCTTATATCTAACCAGGTAATATCAATCATAATTAGTATTTATTTAAGCAAGGGCATGCTGATACAGTATGCAGTGTACGTGCCCTGCACAGACAGGAGATTATTTTATGTATTATATTAATTTTTGGTAAATTAAGTTCTTTATGTAGATTGAAGCAATGTGGCACATTTAAGAACTTATTAATATAACTATCAAAATTTACTTTTATAGCGTACAAAAGTGAATGTGCTAATTAAATTATTACTACTAATTATTATTACATATTTTTGCAGTTGTGTTCCTTATGTTCCTGATCCAGAAAATACAACATTATTGCAAACTGCTTTACTTTTGTTTAAAAGGTATGGTCAGTATCCACAAGCACTTAAATTGGCTATGCAATTAAATAACCATCAGTTAATTGAAGAAATATTTACTTCTTGTCCTGATACGTAAGTAATTTTGATAATTAATTAAAACAGGCATGTCTTTAATATTCTCATAAACTCTTAGAGCAATGCAAAAACAACTAGCTTTTATGCTTGGTCGCCAGCAAATTTATATTGAAATCAACGAAAGCACCCCAGAATATGAAGATTTGGTTGAAATAATGGCCAACTGCCATTTAAATAATCACTTTCTAAACTTAGCAAGAGAAGTAATTACATAAAGGAAACCATTTAAAGTCACTTTAAGTTGTTTTTTTTTGTAGCTTGATATTCTGGAACCAAAAATTCCTGAAGATGTATACAAATCACATTTGGAAAATACTCGACCACAATTTGGTGGCAGTCAGGTTGATTCAGCACGTCAAAATTTAGCAGCAAGCTTTGTTAATGGTTTTGTCAATGCAGCTTTTGGACAAGACAAGTTGCTTATGGAAGATGGTAATAAATGGTTATTTAAGAATAAGGAACATGGAATGCTGAGTGCAACAGCTTCTCTTGGTTTAATTCTTTTATGGGATGTTGATGGAGGTTTAACACCTATCGACAAATATCTGTACTCATCTGAAGATCACATTAAATCTGGTGCTTTATTGGCTTGTGGTATTGTCAACTGCGGTGTTAGAAATGAATGTGATCCAGCACTAGCATTGTTATCAGATTATGTACTTCATAATACAAGTACTATGAGACTCGGTGCAATTGTTGGCCTTGGCTTAGCCTATGTTGGATCTAATAGAGATGCAGTATTAACTTTATTAACACCAGTGTTTACCGATTCAAAATCTACCATGGAAGTCATTGGTATGGCTGGATTGGCCTGTGGTATGATAGCTGTTGGTTCAGGTAACGCTGATGTCACGGATACAATTATGCAGACATTAATGGAGAAAAGTGAAAGTGAGCTCAAAGACACTTACGCTAGATTTTTGCCTTTGGGGTTGGGCTTATGTCATCTTGGTAGACAAGAAGCTGTTGAAGCGATAATTGTAGCTTTAGAAGTAATTCCTGAACCATTTAGATCAATGGCTGTTACAATGGTCGAAATATGTGCATATGCAGGAACTGGAAATGTTCTTAAGGTGCAGCAATTACTTCACATTTGTTCCGAACACTATGAATCATCAGATCGCGAAGAATCCAGAAGTGACAAGTCAAAAGATAAATCAAAGGAAAAGGAGGAGAAGGAAAAAGATCTATCTGGAAGACAAGCTGTTGCAGTTTTAGGAATAGCTTTAATAGCAATGGGGGAAGATATAGGAAGTGAAATGGCTTTTAGAACTTTTGGTCATTTATTACGATATTGCGAGCCTTCAATAAGGAGAGCAGTACCATTGGCTTTAGGATTAATATCTGTATCAAATCCAAAACTGAGTATCTTAGATACTTTGAGTAAATTTTCGCATGATAGTGATTCAGAAGTTGCGCATAACGCTATATTTGCGATGGGCTTAGTTGGCGCAGGAACAAATAATGCCAGGTAAATGATACTGAATATTTGCAATATTAAATATTAAAAAGAACATTTAATAATAATCATGAACTAAAAGCTAGTATACAAGTAAAAATTGAAATAAATTCAAATTAAGTTCAAAACAGTTTTATTCAATTCACTACAATTGTTCATCAGGTGATGAATATTCATCACCTGATGAAGCCCTAGTAGGGTGAAACAATTGTAGTGAATTGAATAAAACTGTTTTGAACTCAATTTCAATTTATTTCAATTTTTACTTGTAAATTATGGAGTTTCAACACGTATCTCCGTCTTCAATCAATTATTTAAAAGCTAGTAGTTTCAGTTACATTGATTCAGAAAGGCTTTAATCATTTGAATTTTATACCAATGGCTTCTTGCACTTAATTCTCTGTTTTGCAGTCTAGCTTTCATGTCCTTTATTAATATTTGACTGTTCTAGTAGTAATAATGTTGTTACTGCGAAAATGTAATAGAAGTATTTAAATGTTTTATGTTGCAGATTAGCGGCAATGTTACGTCAATTAGCACAATTCCACGCGAAAGATCCGAATAACTTATTCATGGTAAGAATTGCTCAGGGTTTAACTCACTTAGGAAAAGGTACACTCACCCTCAGCCCATATCATAGCGATCGTCAATTGTTGAGTCCTGTGGCAGTAGCTGGACTGTTAGCAACATTGATTGGATTTTTAGATGTTAAAAACAGTAAGTTGTTGTGGAGTTATTTATGTAACATTTTTAGTCTAATTTACGCTCTTTTCAGTTATACTGGGCAGATCTCATTATTTGTTGTATACTCTAGCCGCTGCTATGCAACCACGAATGTTGGTTACTTTTGATGAAGATTTAAATCCTCTATCAGTGCCTGTTAGAGTTGGCTTGGTAAGATAAATGTTTCCAATATTATTATCCTTTAATTTGAGTTAACATACACATCACATGAAATACTGCCAGCACGATTGTATAGCTTTTTGGGAGATAATCTGTGCAAATTATTATTTCATCTAACGACTGTTACTGTTGTGTTACTTTTTGAATAAAATTCAGGCAGGGTAAAAGACGAATTATATATAACATTTACATTACATATTATATCTTTATAGAAGCAAAGGAACAACTGTATATAAACATGAATGAAGAAAGAATTTATGAATTGTTTTATTATAGCATCGGCCTAACAAAAATTGAATATTTTACACCATATGGAGTAAGGGGAGGGTGATCGATTATATCTTTGGAAATATGATTATAAATGTTGACTGATGGCGTATTATATACCGCATGTGTCAAATATCATTAGACATAGGGAATCAATGCATGTAATACGTGGCAACGTGGTACCCCTACAGTCCGTACCAATGCCGGCGACGACCGATACCACAACGATTATCTCGCAAATACATGTTAGCAGTAACCATTTGACCACCGACTTGGGTGTTTGTAATGCGTTCAGAAATAATATTTACGAGTTGCAAGGATTTGTTTTTCTTTTTGCTTTTAATAGATGCAGAGAATTCTTAAGCTGCGTTCATGCTGCATGGCACAAACAAAAGTGTAATTCTAATAAAATTAAAAAATAACCCTAATAAATTAAATTAAAAAGGATTTTGAAAATAATAATAAACCATACAAGGGGCTCAAAAATTCCTCCCTGCACAGCTAGACATTGCCCTAGGCGGTCCTAGAAATTTGCTCTTGCGTTTGCTAACATGTGAGCAGTTACTGAATAGCAGCCTCAATTATTTTTTCTCTCGAGGCAACTATGTTTTCTGCTCTACCAGCTTCATGGGTATAAACAATATTTTTTAGATATCCCCACAAAAAAAATCATTTGGAGATAGATCAGGAGATCGTGAAGGCCATTTGCTGTTTCCCGTTCCAGTAATAAGACGGCTAGGAAAAGTATTCCCTGAAAATTCATTTACCCTGACTGCATTATGTGCTGGACAGTTATCATGTTGAAACCAAACGATTTCCTGATTTATTCCAGTGTTTTGAATGGTGGGAAGTATTTGATTTTGCAATAATTCGAAGTACTTGTCGGCATTTAATATACCATCAATAAAAAAACGGTCCTATCAAATGGTCACCTGAAATACCTGCCCAAACGTTTACTTTTTGAGGATATTGGGTGCGGTTTGCAAAATACCGGTGTTCATTTTCCGTAGCCCAATATCGAAGAACAGAGGGATTGTGCTTTCCGTGCAATGAAAATGTTGACTCATCGGTGAAGCAAATACTTCTAACGAAATTGTCGTCTCGATGTATCTTATCCATAACGGATTGACAAAACTCCATTCTTCGAAAATGGTCCTCCGGAAATATTTCTTGGGTTTTCCAATACTTCAAACATTTCAAACTATTACGTATCCAAATACGTGAACCATTTTTGTTACATATACCCAAATCCTCGGCAGCACTTCTAGTTGATATCGTGTTGTCAACTTTCCACAATACTACAAACTAATACATCCCGCCGTTCACTTTCCTCAATTTTTTGTGGGACTAACTCTCTCGGTTTGCATTTCGTGCAGGTATTGAGACAGAAACATTTTTCAAATGTAATCATAACATTATAAATTGTTTGTCTGCAAAAGTGAGCGCAGACATATTTATGCACTTTATTGCAGAGTTTTCACCATAAAACCACTTTACAGACTCATTATAAATTAATTTTATTGAATGCTTTTATTGCACAACGCAACATGTCCGCAGTTAAACATTGGATGTAAAATCTGGGTCGGGACCATCGCGATCGGAGAAAATCGTTGTGGTGTCGGTTGTCACAGGCATTGGTAACGGGCAGTAGAGGTACCACGTTGCCACGTATTACATACATACGTATATATTGCACGTATACATTGAATCCTTATGCCTAATTTGATATTTGACACATGCTGTATATACACATATATTGATGATATTTATTGTTTGCTTGGTATGGTTCTATTCCCTTTATAGCAAATTGGATGTAGGTTAGCGGACGCGTCTGGTACCATTGGATTCTGTTGCAAGCGGTTGCGATCGGTCTCTCTGACATCATGACCATGAATTTATAAATTGAATAAGAAAGTAGTGGTTGTAGAATATAAGTAAATTTTAGGGTTATATTATATTTTTTAAATTCATTGGTATGTTTAATATTGAAGTAAAATTTAATATTATTTAAATATTCTGTGTATATATTATTTAATTTGAAAAACATTTAAAAAATCCAAGTAAAATTCTTAAAAATTCATTTTTCCTCATAAAATTTTGTTTGAGTTTAGATGAACTTGCTCAAACAGATTATTTATTACAAGTTTAAAGTGTAGGTTGACACTGCATGTGGTAGTTTCCTAGCAGACAGAGAATAATCACATATTGTTCCTGTTACTTATGATTTTTACAAATGATTTATGTATCATACAGTAATATTGTGAATAGGCATTATTTCTCAGAAAGAAAATACGTAATATTAGTACACCAATACATCAGAATCAATTAGAATGGAACAGTTTTCTACAGCAGCTCATTATTATGTTATTGTTACTTGTTGAAGAAATGAATTTGCATAATTTTAAATACAGTACACATATATTATTTGGAATATAATGGGTGTCTAATTAACATACGCATTACAATTTAGAAATTTTCATGTTATTAAATCGGCAAGTTGGACATGCCTTCCTTCTACCGCCAGTGCCGTATATTTGTCGCCAATTTTTTTCTTGCCAAATAAATTCGTGAATAAATTGTCGAATTAGAACCCGCTCGAATTTTTCGTCAATTTTCTGGGGAAATATAGTAACATTTTAGTTTGAAATAAATGCCAACTTTCGCGTTGTGAACTTTCTACCCCATGAATAATTTTTTGATTATAATAAAAAATTGATAAAGGTAGTAAAATCAATCGTATTTGTAAAGAAATATTAATGTTCCAAAATAATATGCAACTATTGCTATTCTACACAAACGTTGCAAAGGTCCAACAAAAAATCGATTGTGAGAAGTGAATAATTTCACCGAGTATTTGTAAAAAATAATTATTTTAATGATCATGATCAAGTCTTATAAAAAGATAATATTTTTCATAAAAACAACTACAATACGCTTTGGAGAATGTTGCATTTTATTACTACACACAATTAAACACATATAAAAATATTCGGATATGCTTTTGTATCCATCAATAAGTCCATATTTTGCATATATAATCGCGTATTATTAACCCCTACAAATATAAGATTAACAAGTCCGCGTAACCTCCAAATTGTTTAAAATGAAAACAAAAACATTTAAAGGTTGCAAGAAAACAAATGTCACTATTTGATGGTTGGTACTAGTGGATATCCTCAATAAAATATTGGATGAACGTTTGCGTTTACAGGGTCCAATAAATTGATGAATTTCTTCATGAATATATTCGTCAACTTATTTGACCGTGTAAACACGGCATTACTTTACAATATAGACATCATTGTATAATCATATGATCGATCATGCTTATATGCACCTATAACATTGTCAGTATGTTAAAATAGTATTAATAACTTGTAATTTTTAATTCATATTATGTTGAAGTTTGTTAGTTTTTGCCGATAATTTTCAAAATCACTACTGAAAACAGTTTAAACTGCATTTATCCTGCAGGTATTGTATAAACTTTAGCATATTCGTTATCTTAAACTCTACATTTAATAAGAAAAATGGTATTAAGAGAGAAAAGCGTATTTTTTACATATCTCAGAACTTTTTTCCACTTTGATTTAAGGGCAATGTCTATTATTTGTAATAAAATATTTGCATTCCATCTTATTTAATATGAAGAAGAAGTTTTATATCAAGGAAATTTGAATACATATAAGTATTAATAACGAAATTAATTCAAGCTAAACGGAAGAGAAATTTTATAATAAAACTATTTCTTTCTTAAAGCATGATTTTGATTTATCCATGTATCTTGACAAAAAAGGCGACAATCTACATGGCTGTGCGAATTTAGAACGGTCTTTAATTTTTACACATATAGTTTGTTTATGTATCACAGCAAATATCTCGGCTATTGTATGAATGATTAAAAAATGACATATAAGAAAGTCAATAGGTTATTTATATTTAATAATGTGTCAAAATCGGAAAAACAATGGAACATAAAATAAGTCAGGTAAAACAAATAAATTTAATATTTTAAATCGAACATACCTAGTATTATTGTATATTCTGAAACTACATGAATTTACAACAGTATGCTGTACTTATTTCATTAATTTATGACGTAATAGAATAAATAACTTAAATCGTTTCACAGTTTAAGAGCTGGTGATTCTGATAGTAGGTTAATATTTTGTCACTGGCTTAACAATAATCAACATTTATAATTTAACAAAAATAAAATTATGAAAGAAGTACATGTAAAGATAAATTTATGTAGTTTCAGAATATACAGTAATACTGGGTATGTATCATTTAAAATATCAAGTTTATTTGCTTTGCCTGACTTATTATCATTCATACAATAGCCGAGATATTTGTTGTGGCACACAAAATCTAACACACTGTATATTATCATAAGCTGGTAATTCGATTGTTGCGACTTATTTTTAAAGCAAGATCCAGCCACACAGAAAATCGATTTATGTTGGTATTATCTATTTTCTCGCATTGCGTTCTTTTCTTTTATTTCTTGATTTCATCTCCCAGAGCGCCACAATTACCGTTTGCGATATCCAATGTACAGTGAAGTCTTATAGCCACATATTGTACTACCTCCTTTTCGTCTTATTTGATTAAAAATCTTTTGCTATATTACGGTATCGGCGATATTATGGTACTATAGTTTGTATTCTTCCTGTGAATGTTCAAACTTGGTACAGTTGACCACTATGACCCATATGTATCGCATTGTCTAACGTTTTCTATAACAGACTCCGTTTTATATTAGAATTACTAAATACAACTTTTGTTACTTTTCTATTTACGAGTTTGGTGGTGCGAGAATATCATACCGCTAATTAGTATACATATATCTTCGTTTTTAAAAATGCCAATATTATGTATAAGATTTATCAGAGTTGTGAAGCTTGGTTTCAGTTCAGTTGCAAATCCCTACTAGTAATATTGATTTGCTGAAAATTATAAGTAATGTAATGTTTTGTAAGAAAATTTGTAAATATTAGATTTAACTAAAAGATAAAGCTTACTTAAAATACAATGTTTTTTTTTATTATTACAGGCTGTAGATGTTGTTGGACAAGCTGGCAAACCGAAAACGATAACCGGCTTTCAAACACACACAACACCGGTCTTACTAGCCCATGGGGAACGTGCTGAACTAGCAACTGAAGAATACATAAGCCTGACTCCTATAATGGAAGGTTTTGTTATTTTAAAGAAAAATCCTGATTTTAATCCGTAGAGAAAAAATTAAGAGGTTTTTCATAATTAATTTTCATGGAAAATTATTGATTTATACAAATTTTTGCCAAGCTTTATTTAATTCATTCTTTTTATAATAAATATTACAATAATCTATTTTCGTCTAGTTTAACCTTCTATCAAGGATACTACAATTTGTACCATCTTTTTAAAGAAACTATCACACATTACAATTCCATGTACAACTTAGCATGTAACTTACACTGAAATATTCAGAAACAAATCCACTGCCGCTGTTATAGTTTAACCAAAGAGTCTACAAGAAGAATACACAAACTAAATCAAACATTTTCAAAGAAACCGACCAAATTTGCGCTTACCAAGGTAAAACATATAAGAAGAATGGTGCCTTGTGAGCTGTGCTACGACACTGGACAATAATGAGTTGCCCAGCAAATAATTACCTATTAACTACAATGTTAGACAAGTTCATGGTATCAATTCCAGATTACATATTGGTTTTGTCGACTAATTCTGAATTATTTAGTGTTAATAAATTAATTAAAATATACCCAACAAAAGAAAATTGTAATTTATTTCAGACAGTTCTACAGTTTGATATACCGTGTGGCCGCCGTTAATAGCGCGATGCATGTATTAGTAACTACTGGTCGACTATAAATGGGCGTGCCAACTTGAATTGCCACACCGACAGCGGGCGTATAAGTTATACGTATAAATGTATTCGTAGGCAAATCAAGTGAAAAGCAATATAATATGTATTGCGTTCCCGTTGTAAGTAATTATTTGTAGTTGTTTGAAGCATCAGATAATCACTGATAATATGTCAGTGAAGTAACTCATCACAGCTTCATAAACAACATAAAAGAGCAAAAATAAATAATAAATAACTCCTAGACTTTAAAATAAAAAAAAAACTTCTTAACTAAAATAATATTTTTCAACAAATATTATAATCTAAAAACTCAACTATAATAAAATACTGATACATAAAATATTTACTTCTTAAAACAGAATTGTAATTCAACATTGCAATTAACCTGTAATTAGCTAAAAAAATGTTATGCTTAAGCAATAATAAAACTAGAACTGACGCCCATATGTGGAAGCGACGGCGAATGCGACTGCCCGACTACACCGTATAAATGTGGATTTTTGGACAAATACGAGTGCACCATGCGAAATACTAGCTCTGTTGTAATCCAGTCTAACACTGCGTCCACTTGTTTACCGTTCTAATACACAGACATCTCTATCTGTTTCGCTCACCCTACAGGTATCCCGATAATGCAGACGCACGCGGTCTTATGGTATATACAGCATGTGTAAAATCATATTGGGGATAGGACATATGTATACTATGCATACCGGCAACAATGCGCAGGTCGTGCCAGTAGTATTTACCTAAGCATGCATCACACGCTTCGTAAATACATATTTACCAAATAAGAATTTAAAATACTAGTATATTATATTGCGTATACAATGCAGTAGGTAAATAAATGCACAAATTCTAGTTAAACATTAATTCTTAGTAAATTATTCTATAAATTTACTAAGTAAACAAAAAATATGCAATGATTCAAATTCATTTTTTATAAAAATCTAATTCGAATGTAAATTATTATTTGAATTAAAAATTACGAAGTATTTGTTATCATTTTCATAATACCGTTCCAGAACAGTTTTATAATCATCCATAATTGCGTTGTATACGCAATATAATAAAACTCGCAGAAGTATTTTGAATTCTTATTTGGTAAATATGTATTTACGAAGCGTGTGATGCTTAGATAAACACATGTTCATCCCTCGGCTGACTGTAAGCAACTGAATAATCGTACCATACATGAATCGTACTTTACTGCTGGCACGACCTGCGCATTGTTGCCGGTATGCATAGTATACATGTTAGGGATGTTACGGAGGTTCGATTCCGATAAGTCGGAACTTCCGATTAAATTACACTTCCGATTTCGACTTCGGTTCCGACACTTTTAAATCAGAGGTTGAAGCTACATTTTATATGATGGAACGAATGATTAAAATACAGGATTCACTCTGCCTGTACGTTAAAATTCAAGAAAATTTGAAGATTTGATGTATTATTTTATTGATAACTGAAATTAAAGAAACTGAATAATGTTTGTATTTGTATTATTTTATTAGATTGTTCTTAAAACACATCTCTGTTCTGCCTCCGGCTCCGCCTCCGACTCCGGTTCTGATTCCGGTTCCGATTCCGATAAATCAAATTTAAAAACTCCGATTCCGACTTCGGTTCCGATAAACCCACTTCCGTTACATCCTTAATACATATGTCCTATCCCCAATATGATTTTACGCATGCTGTATAGTATTTTAAGAGCTGGCTAAATGTTCACTGGCTGTGATTGCGACATGATCTTTGATTCAATTAATGTATTACGCTGCTATAATTGTAACGAATTCACTCACTTATCTAAGAATAGGTTTGCATACTCTTAAGGAATGAAAGGAACAAACCCGAGCTTAATTATTAATTGCTTTACATATAAAATTACTGCTTCCAAGCATACAAATACTAAGGTGTATACAGTAGCAATTGCCTGCTTGTATCATTCTTCATGCTCCCAATGTGATATTACCGTATTCGGTGATACTTCGCTTGACAGCACCGTTCATGATGTTGCAGTATTTAATGATCAATATACTATTTCTAGAGCTGACAGAGACTTTATTGCCTCTGCTTGTTATCTATAGCTTTATCCACAGTAGGTGGGTCACGGCTTATTTCTCGATAACAATGATTGAACACAATTATTTATTATTTTTTGACTAATCAAACCAGAAATAATAATTACGTACAAATTTCCACAAAAATGTCAAAATTCACAACTGGCTTATATTATTCATGATGTTTCAAATAAAACATAATTTGACGACATATTTTAGTTGGACATCAAATCGAACAGCGGCGTCGTTCTGTTTGTGAGAGGACAATGGTAACATGCGCCCCCCTTCCGAAAGCTTCGATTAATGCTCCAGATCCTGTTGGTTGGTCCCGGGCTGGGGCTCCTGCGATGGTTGTAGGGCTGCTCCTGGGGCCGGGTCCAAAAACATCATTTGACGACATATTTTATTTGGACATCAAGTCGAATAGCAGGGTCTTTCTGTTTGTGAGAGGGCAATTGTAACATGCTCGTTCACGAAGCGGCGGAGGAGTATTATCAGCAATTCATCACAATTTCTCAATGTGTTTAGTTGACTTACATGCTTTTAACTTCATTAAACCACCTGTGATCGGTCGTTTATATATTAAAATCATATTTACTAGACTTATTGGAACAACCTTCAGTCAGATGTTCTGGTCATGGGTGATTTTGATATTTTAAATTTCGTATGACAGTATAGCAACTATGGTGCTTCCGATGTACAAAGAAACTGGATGATTTTTTCAAATAGTTTAGGATAATAACTAGGGTGACCATTTTTATCGTAACATAATGCGGGACAGAGAGCGTTTGTTTGGAAAAATTCTTTAAAGTATTTTAAAACTAAAATTTATTAAAAAATATTCATTTTATATAATATTGTAACGAAATGCGTTTACATTAAATAAAAGAAGCAGACCTCTCGGCGCGCTAAAAACGAAATTGTCACACGCACAAAAAAGAGACCATAAATTATCTCTCTCGGCTGGTAAATATCGTAAATGCAGTGAGTCATCTCACAGATGTGCGACGGCGTCATGGATGTCGTACCGGAATCAATTCGAAGCCGCTGCAGGAGCAAATGGGTGGATGTCCCCGAAGAAAGCTACTGCCCTGATTGTGTCATTAAGAGGACAGGTCAGTGATGTTCTACAGACCTTACTTCCAGAAGAGTGTGAAGACAACCTTAAATTAATCAAGCGTCTTAAGATGAAGTATGGGCATGCACACGTGGGACAGGTAGTCCGACGGTTAGTGAATCAGATGCAACCTAAGAGAAGAACGCTCCGAAAGCTGGAATTGGAAATGGGCCATGCGCATAGTAAATGCGCGAAGAAGCCCAAGAAAACCATAGCGGAGCAGCGAAGAATGAAACGGGTCGATGAGAAGAGGCAATCGTCGACCCAGTATCGTGGAGCCTCAAAATCAATAGCGCGAATTGCATCTGTGCAACACCAAATCGCTGATGCTGTTGCAAGAAGACCACGTCTAGAAGACTGCAGGCATAGTAACAGACTAGAAGAAAAATCGGCCAAAACATTCAGAACTGCCGTGATTGACGATCAGTAGCATCCTGACAATTTGCGGATTGGCCAAGAAGCTGATGAAGACCTTGGTTCATTGATGGTTTGGAAGGGAATTGGTCGCGGACCGGCTTGGCAAGAAGTGGCTCCTCGTTCACAGGGACTGGAATCCTACTGGGCTCAATGGGACTCTCTGAAGGTAGAGGATGATCTACTCAAGTGTGTTGTGGAGAACCCTAATGGAGAAGACTGCGTCAGTGGATCCTGGCGAAGGTTGAAGGATGTCTACGAGCGAGTACGCCATCACACTCAGGATGTCAGCGACAGGACGAAGAATCGTTACCACGTGCAAGCCGAGAGAGATGGTTACGGAGAAGGAGACCTTGTTTGGTTGTATGATCCTCAACGTCGCCGAGGCCTGCCCCAAAGCTCCAACAATACTGGGAGGGACCTTGCGAAATACTAGAGCAAATAGTTGACGTCGTTTATCGCATGAGACTAACACCTCATAGTGAGCCAGGGATGGTGTGTTTCAACCAGTTGCCCCATACCATGGACGTGACGGCGGTGAAGTGGCGGATGTGCGACAAATTGCTGGAAAACCTAGAGAGCCAGCTTATGGGAATCCCTTGTCGATCTACGAGGACGTGCACTCGAGCAGGGTGTGGGGAGGCTGGCAATTCCGAGGCTGGGCTGCGGATTAGACCGTTTGGTATGGAAAATCGCAGGAAACATGCTGGAGGTGGTGTTTCGGCGTGCTGGTATGGAAATGGTCGTGTGCGGCTGTCGGCCCAATCAGCCCGTTGTGCAGCCTGGGACGGTGGATTGCCATTGCCACAAGACGGCTGGGTGCACCCGTGGGTCCCGGTGTGGATTTCGTCATCCGCCAGCGACAAGAACATGGAATAGTGTGTTTCGGGACGAAACGCAGTTTTTAAGAAGGGGGCAATGTAATGAAATGTGTTTACATTAAATAAAAGAAGCAGACCTCTCGGCGCGATAAAAACGAAATTGTCACACGCACAAAAAAGAGACCATAAATTATCTCTCTCGGCTGGTAAATATCGTAAATGCAGTGAGTCATCTCACAGATGTGCGACGTAAGCAAGAAAAAGTCTAGATTTCCACTGGTATATTGCAGAATTTACTGGTACTGGTCTGGTACTGTTCGAGATGTTTTCACATATATAAGGCGGCTGGATTCATTCTGCGGGATTCATTACGGGATTCATTGCGGAAAAGTAATCGCGGAGTAATTCGGTAGTCTCGAGTGGTGGAAACGAATAGTGGTAGCCGAATAAATAAATATAGTAGTGCCGTCTTATATAAATAGAACTGTTATATAAATAAATACGGACAGAGATATAAATAATAGTAGTAGTAAATAAATACCTGTGATACTTTATTAGTAGTAGTTTAAGTGTGTTAAGTTAGTTTTATGTTTTTATATTGTTAAATAATTTTAAGTATATAAATATACAGACTGTTTTAAATAAATAATTGCACGAGTTGTTTATTGGAACCCGAAAACGTGACAATATTTATATAAATAGTAAACATTGTATAAATATAAATAGAAATACAAAAAAATAAATATGAATACAAAGTGAAAGTGAAAAAGTACTTATAGGAGAGATGAACAAAACAAAACTAATATTTCGTCACAGATTGAATTTGTTTTGGAAACTCATCACAATAATTTTAAAATCGTCACAAGTATTGTAATCAAAATTGCACTTCGTTATTATCATTGCTTTTACTGTGTTACATGCAGATGTGATTTTTCCGATGTCCGAAAATATGGCTGCAAACATAGGCATGCACGTAGAACGCAAAGGATAAAGACGCGCGAATAAAATATAAGCGAATATTATAATATTCACATGATATGATGAATTATGTAATTTGGGTCATTTTCCGGGACATATATTGCAAGGGGCTTGGAAAATTTGAGACGAATGGTCACCCTAGTAATAACACCAGATAATAATCTGACTTCTTAACTAATATTCAACTAATGCCATTTTCACTATTCTAGCACTTGTTGAAGAAGTTTTTAAGGACAATTACAAAACTGCTTTTAGTGCGTATTTAAACATATGCATAGATAGTAAATGTACTGGTCGGTACCGACTTTCTTATAGGTATAGAAAAAACCTCTGGATAAAAGTGTATTTAAACATATGCATAGATAGTAAATGTACTGGTCGGTACCGACATTCTTATAGGTATAGAAAAAACCTCTGGATAAAAGTGTTGGGTACTTGCGGTCCGAATTTTGAAAATATTGTAATGAAACAAGCCCACAGAGGAAGAAAGGCAGACTTCCGAGCGACAATAAAAAGAGGTTGTAAATCATCTCGACGCGACTGGTAAACATCATAAAGCAATACATCATCCATTTGCGTTGTACTGCAAAGAGACAGAATGTCTATCGAATGTTCTACAAACATCGAGAGGAAGATGCAGTTTACGCGAATGCTTCCAGATGTTTCGTATGTGTACATAAGGCGGCTGGGTCACGGAGATGAGTCAATTCCGGAAGTAGCCGTCGCGCGGAACAGACCAAAGTAGAAATAAATATAAGAAATAAATAAATAGTTCCTTGAGTGGTAGCCGAAGAAAAGACATAAATATTAGAGTGTTATATAAATAGAAGTGATATAAATACGGTGCAGTTTTTATTATAGTGCAATAAAGATATAAATATTACAGACATATAAATAGTACTGGTAAATAAATACCTGTGTTAATTTAAATCGTAGTAGTTTAAGTGTGATACATTAGTTTTACATTTTTATATTGTAATTAATTTTAAGTGTATGAATATACAGACTGTTTTTAAATAAATAAATTGCACGAGTTGTTTATTGCGAACCCGAAAACGTTACAATATTTTTATACAGAAATTTTCCCAAATCCCGCTCAACGTAGTTTCATTCTCTTAATAAATCTCTATAAAGTAGAGTAATTTGAAAAATATTTGCAAAAAAAATGCTACCCATTCGATAAGAGTAAAAGTTAATTCCTGTCGTAATCTTCAAATATTTTTATACAAAAAGTATTCCAAATGCAGCACTATACTTTGTGGTCTTAATAAATATGTACTTATAGAATTAAAAATAAATCTTTCGAAAATTTACTTTTTAGTACTTTTGTATGTAGAAATTTGTCTAAACTTAGTACTTAGTTGAGATATTCAGAAAATTTTGATTTTTCTACTGAAGTACCTAAACTACGTCCGGTCTACTGATTATACTGTTCTCAATCCTTAGCATTCGCTTTTCACGTTCGTTTCATGACATTCGAATACGTTTTCAAAAACCGTATTCTCAATCTTACGAAAGTAATTCTTATTCAAAAATATCAATCGTTTTGAACACGAGCGCTTTGTATCCTATCGAAAGTTAAAACGGACATTAAAGTAACATATTTAACCTACAAAACATGTATTATATAACATAATTTGTGTTTCACGTTACGTGGTACACATTTTTATACAAAATATGGATGAATTTTGTTCCTCGATTTATTAAATAATATGGAATAAGCTGAAATAGGAGAAAATGATGGCGAATATGTAAATATTCGAGTGGCAAATCTATTTATTGTTACCTAAATGGTCCAAGTGTTAAAAATATGTTTCGACTATCAAAATAAAACAAATTGATAAGCAATTTGATTGGTTGAGAGAAATCACAAACTACTTTCTGATTGTTTTTACATTTGATTAGTGGTTCTGACACGTTTCTGATTTTATGTTGGAGCAAACCTAAAAAATACAAAATAATTTTTAAATTTTGGAAGTTAATGTGCACAATGACCGTGTCCAACAACTGTTTTGTTTATTTTTTCTCATAATTACCTATATATTGCTAAATATTAAAACATCTGCAGCATACATTTGAAATAACTTTTGTTTACACCACCATTCTATCTGCTTCCCGCGCTATTGCTGTTAATTTTGCCCACCCAACGATCGAACACATCGTTGCTGTTGAAAGAATACAAAACCACGCACAAGGTCTTCGAAAATATACCATTCGCAACTAACTTGAATGCAATTATATACAAATGAGTTGAGAGAAGACGCCTGTAGCCGTTTGGCCGCTGTGGTCGTCACACACACATACAGACATTTTTCAAAAAACACTTTTTTGGCATCAGAGTACTCAAAACGTGAATATCTGCAAAAATGTCGAGGTGAAAAATTTTCGTCATCACAATCAAATTCACAGTCACAGTTTTTCGGTATTATGGACAATCAAGCGATCTTTTTGTAGTGATATAAATGCATACAAATTAAGTATGTTATAAAGTGAAAAGCACGTGTATTGATAACACAAGGGAACAAAATTGAACTTTTTGAGTGTTGTTTGGAATTCTATAGCAATTTTTTACTAATTTGAGGTCGCTGATTTTAAATCTAATCTCCATTTTTCTCCATGAGCTCGAATTTTTAAGTTACAGGTAATAATCGTATTTTCGATTTTTTTCCAAAAATTTAAAGTTCAAGAAATCATAACTTTTTTTTCAAGAGCCGGTTTTTAACATTGTGTTTTATTTTCTTTAAAGATGTCGTTCTTACCTTTGAAAAAAATCAAATTTTTTAATATCACCGAAAAAAAATGGCTGAGTAACAAAAAAATGAGACATAGATCATAAATATCGATGTACAATGTAAAATATTGAAGAATACGTAGTATTTATACCTGTTCATTGGTCGATTTTTGTCATTCGAACAGTAAAAGTGATTTTTCTCTATTTTTTTAAAAGTGAATAACGACATAAAAGTAAAAGTGCAAATCCACAAAAAAATATAAATCATTTTAACCCTGAACATTTAATTTTTTTGTGCAAACAGTTATTATTTATTGAAAACTGTGTTACTTTGATATATACGTCAAAATTGTGAAATGGCTACGTCAAGAAACAAGTGTAAAATCGATCCCAACTGTTTTTGTAACATATGTGGCGAATATACGTTAAAAAAAAAAAGAAAAAGTGTGTCTGAGTTCATTAAACAAGTGTATTTTGACTACTTCGGATTTACCATGGAAACCCGTGACAAGTACTGGATTCCTAATACTGTATGTTACAACTGTTTAGAGTATTTAAGGTTATGGGCAAACAAGAAACGGACCCATTTCAAGTATCAAAGACCAATGATCTGGCGGGAACCTTCGAATCATCATGATGATTGTTATTTTTGCGTTGTATACATAACAGGCATTAACAAAACCAACCGGTCTAAATGGATTTATCCTAACTTGTCGTCTATTACCCAGCCAGTCCTGTACTCCAGTGATGATTCAGAACCACAACAATCAACATCTACACAAAATTATCACGAATTACGACCAAATTCTCCTTCACCAAGTACTGCAAGTGGATCAGATGACTTCCATTTAGATTTCATACTACCGTAACAGAGAGAAAGAACTACTTCCATTCTTTTCACAAGACGATGAGTTTGTGTATTGTTCAGATGTTCCTGGTTTAGTAAAAGCGATGGGATTAGAGAAGTATGATCCAAATGAATGGCGACTATTTATAGATTCTTGTAAACGAAGCCTAAAATGTGTACTTCTGCATAACGGTAATAAATTGGGTTCATTGCCGATAGCACATTCAACTAAAGCTAAAAAAGAATATTCTACTATTGCCTCGGTTATAGATAAAATTAAGTACAACGAACACCGGTGGCTAATTTGTATGGATCTGAAAATGGTCAATTTTCTTCTAGGCCAACAAGGAGGCTACACAAAACATCCGTGTTTTATTTGTTTATGGGATAGCAGAGCAAGATCTCAACACTGAATTAAAAAAGACTGGCCTTCGAGGGAGGCTATGGTTACAGGAAAGCTGAATATAGTTAATGAACCACTTGTGCCTAGGAATCGCATAATACTGCCACCTCTCCATATCAAACTAGGACTTATGAAACAATTTGTCAAAGCTCTCAACAAGGATGGTGATTGTTTTAGATATATCAGTAGAAAATTCCAAAATTTAAGTTGAGAGAAACTGAAAGCTGGCATTTTTGATGGCCCTCAAATCAAAAGGTTGATCAAGGACGAAAACTTAAGTAGTTCCATGACAGATATTGAAAAAAATGCTTGGAATGAATTTGTTTGGATAGTTGAAAATTTCCTGGGAAACAAAAAGGATGAGAACTACTCGGACCACGTGGATAACATGTTGTCACATTTCGAAAAGCTTGGTTGTAATATGAGCATTAAGCTGCACTACCTACACAGTCATTTAGATTGTTTCCCCGAAAATCTTGGAGACTTCAGTGAAGAACAAGGTGAACGTTTCCATCAAGATATTCGTACTATAGAGGAGCGGTGCCAGGGTCACTGGGATGTCCATATGATGGCGGACTATTGCTGGAGCATTAAAAATCAACCCTCCAAACCAGATAATTTAAGAAAATGTTATAAAAGAAAATTTCTTCCATGAGTTGTAATTAAATTAAAATATTTTTGTATTAAAAATTCTTATTTTTCTTTAAAATCGTCTTTTATTAATAAATTGAAAAGTATAGCTGATGGAATAAATCTGACTTATGTAATATCTGAAAACAGTGACTTAAAAACAATTAATTTAACACACTTATTAAATAAATAGAACAGCAGCAAACACACATATTAATAAATGTTATTTCTGTATGGAAATCGCGATTTTTGTCAATTTAGTTATCTCAGTAAATCGTTGACAAAATCAAAAGTTGTGCACCGATTTCAATGAAATAAAGCTCATTTGATTCAAAATATATTAAGCTAAATGCTTTAAGACCAACATTGTGATTTTAGTTGCATTATTTTTTTTTTATGAATTTTTAAATAACAATTTTTTTTTTTTTATAAAATTGTGTTTTTTTTCAAAACTACAACGATATCTCTGAAACTACTAGGCCAAATTAAAAACAATGTAGGCACGGATTAAAGATAATTTTGTTGACGAGTTTCAGTTTTTTTTTTAACTGAATATGGTGAACCGTTTTCAAGTTATTTAAATATTTGTACTGGAAGCGCCTTAATTTTAGACATAACGGTATATCGCAAAAAGTCGAGCTGATACAAAAAAACCAAGTGCAGATTTGGATTCTGTGTCCCAAATTACCTTTAAAACAACATTCAGTTCTTAAACAACAAATACCTTGTTCCCTTGTGTAATCTTTCGCAATCTTAAATAATCACACATTTACAGCCTCTAGGATTTTCTTCTTAGATTAAATAAGCTTTGCTAAAGTACTAATCCCGATTTAATAATTATAGAGCATTATGTATTTCGATTAGAAAAAAAAATATGGTAATAACCTTAAGAAAGAGTATTATATAGTGATGGGCAAAACAGAATATTTCAATAATCGAGTATTCACTACTCGAATGATCTTAATCAATATACATTTTCATATAGTTCAATAATACGTGCTAATACTCTTCGTATACGTTTTTAGGGACGCGATAAACTGGTTGCCGCAAATCCTACCTCACTCGTATTCAAAAACCGAATTACACGGATTATTGGAATAATAATAAATAATAACTCAAGGGTACCCCGCTATTTTTCACTCGAATACTCCCAACACGTCATTCACATTCATTATCTACATTTTATAGAAAACACAACGTGGAATTTATTTGCATATTGTAATATAAATTTCTAATATGTTTAAACTACATACTTTTTTCTAACATTTTGAGCCGATATTCATAAACTGAATAACTTTCAAACGTATGGACAGTTTATAGTAAAATATTTTTATTATCTTAAATATCTGTGGACGTAAAAATAATACGTTATGTTCTACTTAATAACTTGAAAACAAGCGTGAGCTCATCGTGTTATGCATCGTGTGTATACCGTACCTGGGAAATAGAAATTCAAAGTCCAAAGTACAATTTACATCGGTTTTTAAAATACTGCGGGATTGTGTACATCATACATCGATTAATATCAATTCTGCCAAGTATTGTGAGTCGTAGTGCATATTGTACAATTTGTAATTAGTAGTGGTAACACAAACAGTAAAATACATTTTATATAAATTATTGTAGTCCCATTTTTACTTAAGTATAAATTAAACATTTATAAATTCAACTTATTGCTCAATAAGTTCTTAATTTTGCATTTTTTTTTAATAATTAGTGTATTTAATTAATCCGTTGATTTGATTTTGTTAGATAAATAAGAATAAGTATGTATCGTCGGACAGGATTTATTTTGTTACAAGGTGTACAGAACACAAAAAAATTATCACTACAAAGGTAAGTTTAATTCTAACCTCAGTCTTCATGTTAAAACAATAAAACCGGGAAACTTGTACATATGTATAATTGAACTTTGTTCTTGTATATTCATATACTACTATATGCTTTATTAATAATTTAAATAATCAATTTTTAAGATTTCTATCAATAACTTCAATACAATGCAAGACTGTACAAAATGCAGAAAAATCTGCCAGCTCTGGAGAACAGCCAGATGAAGAGCTCTCCTTCACAATGAACTTATTTAGGGGCCACCTAGAATCAAAGCAAGTCTTCCCATTTCCTAAAGTATTAAGTGAGGACCAAACAGAAACTCTCAAGATGCTTGTTGAACCAGTAACAAAATTTTTCGAGGTATGTCATCCTTGCTATTGTACTTACAAACATAATAAAATGTCTTAATTTTTTATTACCATTTAAGCAAGTAAACAATCCTGCAAAAAATGATGCAGAACAGAAACTTGATGATAAAACGATAGATGGATTATGGGAACTGGGAGCTTTTTCTCTTCAAGTTCCTCAAGATCTAGGTGGTTTAGGACTGAATAATACCCAGTATACACGTCTGGTTGAAATTGTGGGTGCAAATGATTTAGGTAAAATGTGATATGAACTAGAGCATTATATTATAATATAGTATTTTATAGAAAATAACTTGCATAGGAAAGCAAATTACAAAGTAGAATATCATCTTTGATAATATTGTTATTGCTCACAGCTTTCAAACATCTGACACCCTATACTTAATGCCTTTTATAAGTTTAAAGCTAATCATATTTTTCTTTTATGCTTATACTTTTAAAAGTTAATTTAAAATAATTAACTATTAATTACTTAAAAAATACAAAATTTATATCATCTTATTTTTATATGTAGTATACTTCTGAAGAAGGGGGAAGGGTCATTGTAGTTTTGCTACAAAGTCCAACTCAACTAATGCTGTTAAAAAGTATATGGAAGTCAAACAATTTCCATGAGACTTTAATGCCTGTTTTGAAGACTACTATTACAAATGATTTTATAAATTAAAAATTTCTCTATTTGCATAGGTGTTGCTATCACGTTGGGAGCACATCAGTCTATTGGTTTCAAGGGCGTTTTACTATTTGGCAATGATGAGCAAAAGAAGAAATATTTACCACGTGTAACTTCTGGTGATATTGCAGCTTTCTGTCTTACAGAACCATCATCTGGATCTGATGCAGGATCAATAAGGTACAGTAATATCACTAAGAATCATTGGAAATACAAACAAAATGTGTTTTTAGATCGAAAGCTGTGTTATCACAAGATGGAAAACATTACATATTAAATGGCTCTAAAATTTGGATCAGTAATGGAGGAATTGCAGACATCATGACTGTATTTGCTCAAACACCAGTAGATGATCCCAAAAACCCTGGTAAAACAATTGATAAGGTAACAGCATTCATTGTAGAAAGATCATTTGTTGGTGTAACAAGTGGTCCACCAGAAAAGAAAATGGGTATAAAAGCATCAAACACAGCTGATATATATTTTGACAACGTCAAAATCCCGATTGAAAATGTTTTGGGAGGCGTAGGCAATGGTTTTAAAGTAGCTATGAACGTTTTAAACAATGGGAGATTTGGTATGGCTGCAGGGATGGCTGGCACTATGAGAGCTTGTATTAAGAAAGCTGTTGAATTTGCCACAACACGTAATCAATTTGGAGCACGCATTGATTCATTCCAAGGAATTCAAGAAAAACTAGCAAAAATGACTACACTTCAATATATTACAGAGTCAATGGCATACATGTTATCTGGTAATATGGATTGTGGCTCTAAACAATACCAATTGGAAGCGGCAATCTCAAAAGTATACATTTTTTTATGTTCAATATTTAAGTAAGTTTATATATATTTATCACAGGTTTTTGGATCTGAAGCGGCGTGGTATGTTTGCGATGAAGCAATTCAGATTTTAGGAGGAATGGGCTTTATGAGCGAATGTGGATTGGAAAGAGTTTTAAGAGATTTGCGAATATTTAGAATATTCGAAGGTACCAACGATATATTAAGACTCTTTGTAGCACTTACAGGTAAATGAATGCCATACAACAATTCACTGTGACTTCTTATGGTTTTGGCTCTTTTTAAATTTAGGCATTCAGTATGCTGGTGCACATTTGAAGGAATTGCAAAGTGCATTTAAGAATCCTACAGCTAATTTGGGTTTAATATTTGAAGAAGCTTCAAAGCGGGTAGTCCGAAAAGTTGGATTAAGTTCACCACCTGCAATGAATCATCTTGTACACAAAGACTTGGCATTATCCGCGAATGAAATAGCAAAAGTAAGAGGAAATTAAAACATATGAGGAACTTTCTTAATAATATTTATTTAGTTATTCTGTATACAGATCTGTAGTAAGTCAGGTGGACTTGTGATGTCTTAATAAAATAACTTAACAGAATTATAGAATTTGAAAAATTTTATAATGAATTATCAAAGAAATCTCAAATGATCTATTTTACGGGTTGCTTATGGCATTCTTAGTATTTCTTCGTCACGGGAATAGAAATACACAAAAGATTTTTTTGTTCCTGTCTACAAATATCATTAGAATAATTATTATTTTAAAATAACAGAATTAGATGCAATAGATTGAGTTCACCTGAGCATTGTTTCCCTACAGATGTGTATAATACATATATTTTTGTAATTTGATGTAATAATCAAATCGATCACAGTAGTCTGAATAGTGACTTGGTTTCGTATTATAGAAGACAGCTTCTGAAAACTTTTAAACATCTCAAACTAAATAAACTATCAAATTAATCACCCTAAATTTTATTAAGCAACTGTAAATATTGTAATAAAATTAAATATTTGCATTCCAAAGAAATATATTATCAATTCCACAAAACATCATTCTACATATATCTTTTCTACCTACTTTCTTTACAAGTATGCCAAAAAGAGTTACACAAATTTTGCTCTATGGTAATGTAATAATTTTTAACCCTTCACTACTACTGACGAGTCGTACGAACCAATTATAAAATCATAACGTAAATTAAGAAATTGTACTTTCAGTACACACTGTCCACATTGGTATATTGCACTTTGAACAGTACATATTTGTTTGTCGGTCTTAAACAAAAATTTTCCTTGGAATAGAACTAACACTTCATCTGTTGTCATGTGAAGTCCGGGAACCGTAACAAGTAAAAACTTGTTTTGACAAAATCATCAAATAAGCCGGGAATTTCAGCTAATTTATTATTAATTTGGTTATCCTAAATCCAAGACAAGATAATAGAGAAAAAATGTGCCATCTGCTACCCATAACAATATTATGTCTTCATAACCAGCTTTGAATAAAGGACAAAGCTTCAATTTCAACGTTGTCTGTAGCACTAATATATGTTAATGCGAATTTGGAGCGAACATTGTTGCTGCTATTCTTTGAGTTAATTATTTTTATATTATCATTTTTATATTTAATTATTATTTCCAACATATAGTCTTCCTAGCTCTAGATCATTAAGACCACGTTGGTAGTAGTTACAGGTTAAAACAGATAATACTAATAATAATAACTATTATTATCTTGCACAACTTTAATTATATTATCTGTCCCATTTCCATTTGGCATTATACTAATCCAGTTGCAGCTATGGCGTAAAAATCATATAACATTGCGTGGGTTAACGAAAAAAAAATTATTTAGTATACAAACCACGTTAATGAGCAAACTACTGCTGATAAATAGCGTTAATATGATTTGCATTTCATCATTATCACTCTATCGCGACATCTTAGGCATCTGTGATTTTAACAATGGTTCTGCAAGTGTGCTTGTTAGACATACTTCCATCATAGATAGTAAGAGATAACCCATGCAATACGATTACGAGAAATTAAGTCCGATGCTAACTGCCAGGAGAGTACTTCAAAGACGAAATAATAATCTGTGTAATATGTGGGAATGATTAGCACAATTGAAAGTATTAATTACTGTGACTTACATACAGCATTTGTCAATTTTCATTAGGTATAGGGATTCAATGTTTACGCGCGATTTATACGTATACAAGTAACACGTGGCAACGTGGCACCCCTACTGTCCGTCACCAATCCCGGCAACAATCGACATCACAACGATTTTCTCCGATCTTCCCACTTCTCCCCACCAGATTTTACATTCAATGTTTAGCTGCGAACACGTTGCGATCTAGTCTGCAATAAAAGCCGTCTTATTACTGGAACGGGAAACATCAAATGGCCGCGGCGATCTCCTGATCTAGTAGTTTATTATTATTTTCAGAATCCTTTTTTATTTACCTTATTAGGGTTATTTTTTAATTTTATTAGAATTATGCTTTTGTTTGTGTCATGCAGCGTGAACGCAGTTAATAATTCTCTGCATTTACTGAAAGGAAAAAGAAAAACAAATCCTTGCAACTCGTAAATATTATTTCTGAACGCATTACAAACACCCAAGTCAGTGGTCCAATAGTTACTGCTAAGCTAACTTGTATTTTCGAGCATGTATCGGTCGCGCTGGCATTGGAGAGGAAAGTAGGGGTGCCACGTTGTCACGTATTGCATGAATTGATCGCCTATGGCTAATGAAAATTGACACATGCTGTATGTACATTTATACGTAAAACGTATATGCATATATGCTTGTGGTTGAGATACACACATACATTAAGTGCCATTGCCGACAATCGACGGCACAGACACCGGTGTTTCGACCTTTGAGGTCTCGTCAGTGTACGTAGAGACTGTCGACAATGGCTTCAAGACTTAAAACGCTGCTTATGACATGTTTGCGTGTTAAATGCAGTGAGAGTATAACAGCGACATCTAACACCCAAAAGATGACACAGAAAAAAAAACGGGTGTTAGATGTCGCTGTGATACTCTCACTGCATTTAACACGCAAAAATGACATAAGCAGCGTTTTAAGTCTTGAAGCCGTTGTCGACAGTCTCCACGTACACTGACGAGACCTCAAAGGTCGAAACACCGGTGCCTGTGCATTCGATTGTCGGCAATGGCACTTAATGTATGTGTGTATTTCAAACACATGCATATATGCATATACGTTTTACGTATAAATGTATATATGTAAGTCACAGTAATTATTTACTGCTTGATGTTAGTTTTAACATCCATGTGTTTACACTTTTCATTTTCGTTTTCGTTCTGAAAGTATTATGTAGAAAACATCTTTATTTCATTTTTTATATTTATATAATTTTGATTTTTGAAGGCTAGCTTCGTTTGGTTTGTTTTAGATTATTTTCCTGGTTACAAATACTTGTCACTTTCTAATTATACTACGCATATATTTAACAAAAACATTGATCAATTAAAGTAAGATAAACCTTAGTATGATGTCATAATTCATTAAACACAACACTTATCTATTGTTCATTAACATTCCCACTTTAAGCTCACTAAATTATTCTTTGCCGCTTTCAGTATTCACTTTGCTAATTACATATATAAATCAGTAACAATAAAATTACCTCTATCTATTTTCAAATGAGAAATAAGATATTTCTTCTAATTTAATGGTCTGTTTTTAATCAAAAATTTTTTATGAGAATTAGGATGCGTTTTTTTTATTTTGACATCAATTTTCCAACTTCAAAATCCTACTGTCATTTAAATTTCAAATAATAATGTACCAAATATTTAGTACAATACGTATCTGATGAACAAAAAAACTGTTGGAGTCTATTTATATAAGTATACATACAGCTCACAGAGCGAGACATGGCCGGTGAGATGCCTCTCCCACAAGGTGCGTAGTTGATTCTTATAATATTACGATAAGCACGAGCAATCTCGAAAAGATTGGCAAGCGTTACACATCGAAGTGCAGTATGTTTCCTATATATGTATCTCTTCCTAGAATATTACAATTTCTTATCTCCTTCATCCGGCTAATGTATGCGATGATGTACAGATATTAACATTTCTTTTTTCCGAATACTTTCTCTGTCTGACACTGACCCATACCTCGCGCAGCGACGATTTCTCCCACCGGCCACGTCTCGTTCCGTGTACTGTATATGTGTTACTTTCAATAGAGGTTTTGTAGCCCACTCATTTACTTATTATATAGGATATAGGTAATTATGTTGTGTGTGTGTGTGTGTGCATGTCATAACATAAATGTTTGCATTAACATGCTTTTCGGGTAATAATATAAAGAAAAAAAATATTACAAAATGTTGAAATTTTAAAAGAAAAATTATATGAATCTCTATATTTTATTAGTCCTACTACGTACACTATTTAGCATTTCCATTCAAACGCCGCTTCTAATTGTCATAAGCATGAGCTATCTGAATTATCTATTTGTGCTTTTATTTTTATAAATATGGCAGATGATACACGTCATTTTAGAATTTTGAGTAAAAGATTAATAAAATGGTAAACAAGCATTTCGTCGACATATCCCGAGAGCCCCCAAAATCAAAATAAGTTTGGCAGCTAGCGAATACAAGAATTATATATTAATGCTAGCTCTACGAGATTTTCTGTTTCACCCATTTTCCCGATTGACAGTTTTTTGGGAGTTATTAGGGCCTTTGGCTCAATACGATTTATTTATCTCTATAAATATGCTTAAAATAAGTTGCCGATTGTCGCGCTAAACAGTTGATGTGATAAGGGTTCAGATACACAATCTTTGGATTATGGAAACGATTGTCGTATGACTACATAATATTAACTTATATTTAATTGTTTTTTTTTTTTGTAGAGTTTAGATGATTTTGGGCAAACAGTAGAAAGTGTTCTTATTAAATATGGCAAAAGTGTAGTAAACGAACAATATTTACTAAATAGACTTGCGAATTCAGCCATTGACATTTACGCTAGCGTTTGCGTATTATCTAGAGCAAGCCAATCCTTAAATGAGGGGCGAAAATCGGCGGAAATTGAGAAACTGATGACTGAATCTTGGATCCTGGAGGTGACTTATTTATTTTATTGTAATTTTTCGATTAAAATTTTTAATTGTTTTAGGCTAAGCAACGAATAGATACTAATCTTAAGATCATAAGTAGCGGAAAGCATTTGGACAATTTTACAAAAATTAGTAAGATAGCGAAGAGTGTTTGTGATGCAGGAGGTGCTCCCCACATTAATCCACTGGGCTTTTAAATAATTTACATATCTTTTATGGTGCTCTATGTGTACATTGTTTAAAACTAGAGTGTCATTCGATTGTTATCTATTATTAAGTTATAATATATTGTCTATGCTTTTTTAATAAATTTATATGAAATGAAATTTTATGATTTATTTGAGAAGTTATTTTGTTAAAATGTCTGATCAAAAGGTAATTATAAACACAAAAAAAAGGTGTGAGCACCACACGATTTTCTTATACAAATGTAATTTCAAATTATGAAGTTATTCCAAATTACGTATTAATTAACTTCGAAATAAAGCTTGATTTATAAACTTGACGTTACCGTTGCCGTTGCAGTTGACGTTCGCAGTTGCCGTTCCCTTAAAGTTGAATACGTGGAAAGCTACAGATCCATTTATAAACAACACCCATTTACTGAATAGCACTAATACATATGGTGAACTGCAATCTGTTTACGCTCGAGAATGAGAGCAAAAAATGCCCATAAAATAAGGAATTTATGAGTAAAATCCTTTCTACATCGGCGTAGATAGGAGCGTGAGGGGTTTTTAAAATTTATTATATTTACCTTATATTTCGCAAGGGAAATAATGTATATATGTATATACTTATAGTGTTATTTAGTTTCAATAACATACGCGTACATTTTTAGTTATCATTTATTTAGATCTAGAACGTTGTTTATGATACTTTTTCTGATATGATAATGAATTGTCAGTGATTCCGAAATTTATTACAAACTCTGTAAAATATCGTTACAGAATGCCAAAATATCGCACATTCGTCACTTAGCTTTGCTAAAACATACACAGAAATAGTTTTTATGCAGAGAATTTCGATAGTTTACAAAATTTCGTTACATGTTTAAATGACGATGTTCGAAGTATTTCTGAGTGCAAGGAACTAACACAAATCCCAAATTTAAAAAAATCAGTTGTTATTCCTTCAGGAACACTTTGTAAATTTGCCTAAACTAATCATATTTTGAAAATCGAAATCTCAAATTAAAAGATGGATTAACCACATTAGATATGGCTATTAATAATTTCAAAATTATTCCAAGTGACTTCGGAAGTTCGGATGTGGCCTTCGGCAAAACTTAGACGCAGTTTTTAATAGAAATCCAGATTTAATAACATTGCGGCAATTGTGTATGCTAAATACGCTGAAATAAAAGAATATTTCCATTATGCACCTATAACCAGTTGCGATGTAGAAAGGACGTTTTCTATCTACAAGGATGTACTTAATTCAAAGAGAACAAGTCTTACAGAAGAGAAAATGAACAAATAATAAGGTATTTTGTATTTTATAGATCACCAGCCACTTGTTATCCAATTATATAAATAAAATTAAAACCTCTTTAAAAATACAACATTTCAATAGTGCGCCCATGGTCGATGAGTCATCAACCGCTCGTGTCCGCCCCTTAGTTATAACAATAGTTTGGTGCATATCGGAATCAGAATTGTTATATACTTTATATTCGTAACTACTTACTTGATTTGAGAAGTGAGCATTTGGAATTATGGTCGTAACCAAGCTATCAAGAATTTAGAAAAAGTATGAAATAAATAAGAAACACATAATATGGAGCATAAACACACAATATACCTATTGGTTGTAATTTACATATTACAACAGAATATATTTCAGTGTTTACTTGCTATGCGCCAAATGAGTCTGCCCAGACATTTATGAATTTCGATCTGATTTTTGAAATTTCCCGTAGACACCAGAGACAGGATATAAAAAATTTGAAATTTACATAAAGGATTCAAAAATTTATAGCGTCGTGCTCAATTTCGTCCTCCTGCAATATGGACATCGTATTCATTCTTGCTCTACGAACTCATCATTAAGGCATGGTTTTCATTACTTTTCATCTAGTAAAGTAGTCACTGTCACCAATTAATTGAGAATGTGTAATTTATGATCTATAGCGACTGCATCAGTCGTTTGGATCCGAGATTCGAAACAGCCCGAGACAGCGATGATGTTTTTCGGCATGTGGTTTGCGGGACGACTTAACGGAAAGACATGCTATTTTACTATAGCGTTGCGCATCTTTATATATTCCTTCAATCAACGGATCTCATTATTCGTTATACTTTGTTTGTTACAGATACCTATTATTATAAAATATGGAGTACCTATTACAGAATCAAAAACTTAAATTTAATAGCATAAACATTATATACGTTTCAAAACTCTTTAGTTTTTCAAATAAAAGACATAGAAAAAAAATAAAAATTGGCAAGTTATCTAACAGTTTATATTACAGTCATTTTCTTTTGCTTTTCCGCATTTGTCAATTGCGTTTTACTATTTGTCAAATGATTTTCCATATTTTTAAACGTCAGCTGGATTTGTCAAATAGAATTTCCTTTTTGTCAAATTACTTTCCCTTTATATCAATTGCTTTTCTTGTTTATATGTAGGTATGTGTACCTCTTACATTTTATAAACAAATATAGCAATTTACACATTAAAGTGAGAAATTTATTTTGTATTTACATATAAACACAGTGTCACATGTATGTAATATAAACATAACTTAATTCAAAATGTCATTTCTTTGTAATAAACAGTTGTGTAAATATATGTCTCCATGTGTTGAACGTAATTGAAACAATTTTGTGGACTTGCACGCTCAGATGCATTGTGTACTGTCTCATATAATTCATTTTCACTCGTTGGCCGTGTTCTTTCTATTATTTGCTTGCACTGGTTGAATAACTCTTCTGTTGGATTTAGAAAAGGGCTATAAGTAGGAAGAAACACTAGAAAAAGAACCATGACCTCTAATAAGGACCAGTACTTCCTCACTTTTACTGAATTTTACGTTGTTCTTCTACACAGTCATTATGTAAAAGTTGAATTAACGTTGTGAGAAATTCAGAAAAGTGCAGTACATTAAAGGGCACATCTTGAATTTGAAACAAATACAAGGAATTTACGTTCATTGCAGCGGCAATAGAATAATTGCGCCCTCTTAACCGTGCTTTTATTTTTGATGCTCTGGTATTTTTCACAGATCTTCCGTATGAAACGCCAGAATATATTTGTATTATGTATTCGTCATTGAAGAACATTTTTTCTTCTTTCACTGCGTAATTAAAGCGAGCTTGAATAACGCCCGGGGTATTTTTTCTTTCAGGAACAAATGACAATCTTTTAACAGTATAATAAATGTTGCTTTATCAATTGAAGATAGTGCTATTGCTATATTTTTTTATAAAATGTAAGAGGTATACATACCTACATATAAACAAGAAAAGCAATTAATATAAAGGGAATTCCATTTGACAAATTCAGCTGACGTTTAAAAACATGGAAAGTCATTCGACAAATAGTGAAACGCAGTAATAGCACCTAATATTTAGAAATTTAATTGTAAACAAATATTTATGGCACTATCTAGTAGTAGTAGGTATATGATTTTTAAGGTTTGGTGAGTTAGCTGTAGTGTATAAATATGTAATTACTATTAGTTTATATACTTACAGTGACTGAATAAAATATAAACTAATGGGTGTATTTCATTGATTTACCGATTGGCTATTAGCATTTTAGCGAATTTTATCTTCTACAATTTCTGTCCCAACTCAAATTCATAACTGACAAATTGGACAGTATAATACCATTAGGGCAGTTTAAGGGATTTTTGGCAAAGACTTGGAAATTTATTTTGTAAATAAATATCGCGACGACTCTGGTGGCTGAACAAATGAAGGAACACAATTCCAACATGCCAATTTAATTTAAGTAGCAGTTTACATCAGTAAAAAATCAAATTTTACCAATATTTCGTCAACTACTAAGTTTAAACAAATTTCCAAAGAATACAAGTATACTCAACATGAATTTGGGACTAATTTTATAAAAGAAAGGTTTTTCCGATTTCCTACCGGAACTAGGTCTTTTATTCTTATCTAAAAATAATTTTTGCAAATATCTCGCAAATTATGGTTATACTAAACAGAGTATTTAAAGCTTGATTTTGAATAATTTTTGCATACAAAAAAAAATAAGATTCGGACCGGAAGTAACACTTTTAATGTTATCGCATACTACTTTTTTGCAAATACCTCGCAAATTATTCATTCTATACAGATTTATTCCTACAAAAGTATTTAGATTTAAATTTTTATATAAAAAAAAATCGAAATTCGGACCGGAATTAACACTGTCTCTCATACTCATAAGATTGCTAAGGAGATAAAAGTATTCAATGTGGAATTACTTTTACGTAAAAGATTCGGAATGCACACACCTAAGAAAGCCGCGTGGTGCCCACACCTCATTTTTTTAAGCACTATTACGGTAGAGTTGCAATTAAAGTTTAAATTAATATCACAGTTATTAATTCGTGTATATAGAAAACATTCATTTTGTTTATTAGTGTCCATATTCCAGATAATATTCACAACATAGACCATGTTAGTACAATATAATTTTCTTTAAAAAATGTAAAAGTCAATATTTGTTTACATTAAATAATATACAAAATATTTTTAAAAGAAATCAAAAATAATGTAAATAAATGAATATGTACAAATTGTTTACTACTTAATGAATTGTCTAGACTTATGTACTTCTTTTATAAATGGATAATATAAATATTTTTCAACTATATTGTACCCGGTATGTTTGAATTTGAGTGTAATAATTTCTAGCCTCGAACCCAAAGCAGTAGTGTATATAAAATAATACAAAATAAGCGAATCAACCATTTTAATCAAATGGGTTTCCAGCTAAACGTTTTTCTTTTGAGTTTTAATACTTTAAAATGATATTTTCATTCTTTAAATTGTTTATTTAAGTTTTTATAATTATATTTGACAATTATTAACACTGGTATGGAACTCTGCGCATGCTCGAAGTAGACGTGCGGCACACAGCCTATTCGATTTCCCTCACAACTCCTATGCACAACTCCCAACGCCATATTAACTTGTTTGTATTGTACAGTTTCTTGTGAAATATTCGGCCAACAAGCAAAATTTCGTATCCAAAGTAAGAAAAACATTTATATTATTATTGTTTAATAAGTTCTATTATTAAAAACAACTAATATGCATTAATTTCTTGTAATTGGCGTAACAGGCGGCACTATTAAATCTAGCCGATGCTATATTTAACGCTATGCTGTTTTTGCCATTTTTAACGCGCTTTGAGAAGAAGCCACGAGGAAGTTTTACCGATTCATTTCAATATTATTAAACCTCTCAAATAGTATTTTATTTGTATTTAGCTTTTCCAGCAATTGTTTACTAGAAATCTGCCACATGCAAATTGTGCAAGCGGTAGTGTACCTATATTATTAAACACTATTCCTTAAAATATTCAACTCAATAATGACAGGATATTTGTTTGTGTATTGTTTTGTATAGTATGTTTTAAAACACTGCTTTTTAATTTACTATAAATAATAAAGTGAAACTCTTCTCCACAAATTAATATATAATTAGAATTAACACAAACTTCATGAAATTTAGTTGCTACTCTGAAGCTTAATCAATATATTGATATTTAATTGTATGCATTAGTAATTTGCAGACTGAAAAGTATGTCAGTATCATTTGCCCTACTTTAATTATATGTACCATCTTATCTTTATCTATTTAATAAAGTTCTTGTATGATTTGCATATATATTAACATGTATGTACTATAATACTTAAAAATATTTGGTACTTGTATTCTATTGCATTATTTGATTTATATTATTTGTTAAATATTCAATTCTTAGTAAATTCATAAGTATTTAATAAAAAATACTTTGTCAATAACAATAACGCAGTTGATTGTTAGAAAACCGCTGATCATGTACAAATATCATAGATGAATGAAACATGTGCATATAATACGCATATTTGTACTTCATCACAGTATGTCTAGTATATTTGTATCTATGTAATATACTAAAAGTGTGTGTAAATTGGGTGATTTTTAATTATTCTTTTTATCTTTTTAGGATGGGCACCAGGGTCTTTGTTGGCGGTTTAACATACCGCGTCAGGGAACGTGATATAGAAAAATTCTTTAGGAAATACGGGCGTATCAAGGAAGTTGCCATGAAGAATGGATTTGCTTTTGTTGTAAGTTTGGAAATGACATTTTTAATATCTTAATTATTACTTTTAACATGATGATATACCTTATTTACCATCTTTCGGGGCAGAGAATATGCTGGTGATAAAACTTTTACTGAAAAAACTATTAACTTAATATATTTTAAAATATTGACTAAGTTTATATTGAAAAAAGTCCATGTTTGTTTCAGGAATTTGATGATTATAGAGATGCAGATGATGCTGTATATGAGCTTAATGGAAAAGAACTACTTGGAGAAAGGTATAACTATTCTATCTTGAGTATTTTTGAACTGTTACTTTAGTATTTCGTCTTTGTTGTGTAGAGTATCAGTTGAGCGAGCAAGAGGAACACCACGCGGTTCTGATCAGTGGCGTGGAAGCGGAGGCAGAGGTTACGGTCCTCCAAGGGGAAGAAGCAGAGATAAGTAAGTTCTTCAAAAATGCATTAATTTTGTTGATTAATTGCAATATATTTCAGTCGAGATCCAGATTTGCGTGCTCATGACAGGTAATTATTTTTGGAATACATATTATTTTGCATAGATTTTGCAATTTTATATTATGTTGAATATTCGGCACAAGATTCTACTATTAGCAATGTAATCTAGTTTTTTATTGCTAAATTTGATAGTAATATATTTTAGATTAATATTTAGAGTTTGAGCTCGGTGATTTCTTCCAATGTATTATTGTTAAATTCCTTAAAGAGCTATTATTTAAACTTGACTAAACAAACCTAAAAAGAGGAAGGATTATGTTTGCATATATAAATTACAGTTGATTTAGTTCTGTGTCATTGGGCAATTATTGTTTTGTGTGTTTCATTGCTATTCCTTCTGTTCAATTATGCATGGAAAATTCAGTGGTACTTAAATTTTTGGATTTGCTGAAATTAACTAATAATAGCCATGTTATCTGTACCCATTATTTAAAACACTATAGATGAATGACAATATTACATTTAATCAGTTGAACTTTGAATTAAATCGAGCACTTCTGATTGTATTACATGTTACATATTTTTAAATCAGATAAGAGAAGTTGAATAATATATAAATAATGTTTGGTGTTGCGATTAATAATTGTCTGATATTTACCTTGAAATTTAACTTTAAATTGAAAATTGAATTAACCTTGAACAATCATGAGAAGAATTGAAATAAATAATTTGGTCATGTGCATTTTATAAACAAATACTTTTGCTTTTATTGAATATACAGTTTATTCTTTTAATATTTAAAAATGGTTTGAAAATGATGAGACCTGCTCTTTTAATAATTTTTCAGTTAAATTTCAAGTCAACAACTCCTACTAAATAAAATGATTACATTAAATATACTTTTCTTTAGGTATGGACCCCCTACTAGAACAGAATATCGCCTAATTGTGGAGAATTTGAGCAGCCGCGTCAGCTGGCAAGTAAGTAAATATAAAGATAAAGGGGTAAAAGAAATAATATCATTGAAGATGCATGTCATTGATTTTGGGTAGTTGGGTCCTAATGTCCTTATATCCTTTCATATCGACCCCATGATGTGTACCGCCAATCTGACCGAAGAATGATTGAAATACGTTGTGGGTCCAAGTTCTGTCGCTCACTCGGGGGTTTCCGTTCCGTTACAACAAAGGGGGCATCATTTCTCTCTCTCGGGGTCAAACCACTACGACACACTGAGGCCAGCAAAAACAACCTTTAAATGTCACAAGGGCACAAATGCGATGGGAGCATTTACTACTCTAGTTTCCCTCTTCCAATATATTTCCCTTTTCTTTATCAAGAAGATTGTCGTTCCATTTCGAAAGAAGAGAAGCCGAATGCGCCACAGACAATTTGGTGATATTGAGGACATATTCAATCCGATTATCCAATAGTTGAAACTACCAGGGAGGAAAATGAAATGAAGCTTTAGGACATGGATATTAAGAATTCAAAGAAGAATTAAGGATATACCTACTACTACTACTACTGCACGCCAATCCAAGGATGGACCAAAGATGATTGATAATAAACAATTATTGCTCTTTATTTTGTTTCTTTTTTTGGTGTAAGTATAATTTTATGTTGTTTATTGTCAATATTGAGTATTCAAAGAAAGGAGATTGAAGTTCTTTGTGCAATGAAGATTGATGAAACCAAGGATGAAATAGATGAAGTAAATCTCAGACAAAATAGGATCTATGGATATGAATAAGGAATCTATTATAAGGATCAATATTCAAGAGCATGACAGGGATATAAGATTATATGATACTTAGAGACAAAAGTTACCATCTGTTATATTTAATTATGTAACCTACCCTTCCTTTAGAAAACCTCTCTTGTCTCTATGATCTTTTTTCTGTCAGTCTGTATTTTAGTATTTCTCTAATTGAAATGAATGAATAACAAGTTAAATAGAAAAAAAAAGATGTTACATAATATGAATACTGTAAAATAAATACATTTTTTGTAAAGTGCTCCCATTCCCTCGGAGTATGAAGTTTAGCTAGGCCCAAACAATACTCAGTGTGCAACATGTGTTCGAGTGGCGATCATGTCCTCATCATTGGTACCGTACTGGTTGCACGTGCACATAGTGCTACAGGTAATAACCTAGCATGACGCGCAATTGTTGTAATACTGTACTCTTAGTTATGTTTTGTCTTCGTAGAACAAAATAATAACAATTTATAAAGAAATATATTTCTTTTACTACACACTCATAACATATTTTTTTATGGATTACATCTACATTATGGTAGTTCATATTGTGTTACTCTCTGCTCTTTTTTTTTTTACCATAAATGCAAAAACTAAATGTGCTTACTCAAGTGTTACAGGTGTTAAAGTGAGTGTTTATCATTATATTTTACACGCATTCCGCCTCAGAAAATCTGTTTACTTTGCCAATAACCAAGGAATATTTTCAATGTGGACTTTCTACTTCATCGAGAGGATATCGAATGCATTTGCATCATCGTTGAAAATTCATACATACTGATAAGAAAACTCCCAAATCAACGCTTATGAGTCGAAATTTGTCTGAATAAGACATTTTACACATACCATAGTCTCATTACCATTGAACAAACAGGAATGAATATCACATATACCCACGTAAGGATCATCAAACCTCGATTCAAATATCTTTGGAAAAGATTAACAGAAATTACACATTCAACCTCGAATCAAATCAGGATGCGCCTTCCAATAAAAAGTGTTTAGTGCCTGTGACGTGCTTGTGTGAAATTTTAGCAGAATTATGTTATGTACATAAACATACCTAAAGATATTTTACTTATCGTTAGAGAAAGACGAACATATCGATTTCTTTTTTAATAGTGCCGGGGACAAAACGTAACTAAGAATTGATACTGTATTGCATTTGTAAAATCGATTATTTTTGTGATTAATGTTTCTTTTTAAGTTTAAAGATTTTACCTTTTTCGAGTCCAGGTAATTTTCTTTTCATTTTGATACAATTAGGCAACGGGACGTTTAACATGGGACAAACATTATTAATACGTTTTTTTTCCATTAGGACCTTAAAGATTACATGAGACAAGCTGGTGAAGTTACGTACGCAGACGCCCACAAGCAAAGGCGCAATGAAGGGTAAGTGTAGCGTCTTAAAATCACATTACAAGAATTTAATATTGGATTGGATTTTTTCTCAAACTTCAACATTTTGCAATTTTAAATAATGTAATTATAATTTTTTATTTTAGTTCACCATTTTGCATGAAAATCATTATATTCATTTAGATAAAAATGAGGTAAATGAATCAGTCATTTTTGTGTTCAAAGAACTTCTAACTTTGTTTTCGTAAAAATAAACTAAAAATTTAGAAACGTAATTTATAAATTTTAGTTTCATTGGATTTTCCATTTAAAGAGTTTACTCTTCTCTCATTTTAAATTTCGAACTCAGTTTTATTTCCTAGCATTGTATTACTTACTGGTTTGATTTCTTTTTGTTTATGGCGACAAGAAATAATAATTTTTTCTTTTTCTATGATAATGTGTTTCTAATCTTTAATATGAGTCATGAAAGACTACTTACAAGTTCTTAATATTCTACACATTCATGTTTTATATTACTTTTTCCGTTGATTTCATTCTATTATTAGTTGTAATTTCCTGATTACAGAGTTGTCGAATTTGCTTCTTATTCGGATATGAAAAACGCTATAGAGAAATTAGACGACTCTGAATTGAATGGCAGACGAATCCGTTTAATTGAAGATAGGCGCCGTGGTGGTCGACGATCCAGATCTTCCAGCAGCCGCAGCAGATCCCGATCTAGGTCACGACGTCGCTCACGAACCAGGTCCAGATCACGGTATGTCAATTTTTCTTACTCTCTTTACGTTGATGTTCGCATTTTACGAATATTATAGCTCACGTAGTCGTTCTAGAAGTCGCTCGCATCGCTCCAGTCGATCCAAGTCACGTGCCCACTCCAAGAGCAAGTCACCAGCGCACTCAAAGTCCAGATCAAAGTGAGTATCTTTATCATTAGAAATTGTACCAGCTATTATCTAAATGCACAGTTTCTTAAAATTCAATCTGCTGTTTATAAAGACTATCTGAAGAATTTGACTAACACTCACTGCATTTATGCGAGAAATACAGAGCAAATATTCTTTATTATATAACAATAACAATATAAACTATTGTTAATTAAATTAAATTCTATTAATTTTTTGACTTACGCATCTCTTAACAGTTTCAATTAAT